>JAPYZI010001752.1:0-29053 GCA_030523105.1 Ophioninae sp. A BG-2022a | reverse complement strand
TTATTTAAGTTAGGCAAAAACCTTTTCCAGACCCACCAATTGAAACCCCATAGCACAGAAGGCGCTCGCTCTACGACCTTTTGAAATATCGTGATTTTTTAGATTCCGAGAAAACGGGCCTGGGAGGTCAAAAAATTTTTTTTTTCGTTTTTTAAGTATTAAAAGAGTGTATTTGATCGGAAATTTTGCGCTGATTACGAATATGCCCGAGTTTTTGCCAAAAGTACAAAATTAACCTGGGAAGACGCAAAAGAACGTTTCTCGAATATTAAATTTCATTCCAAGCGGTTGAATAGTATGGGAGAAATTGGATTTTAAAACTTCGATATAGCTGGGAACGTGTTCGTCATTCCCTTAACAATTGGCAGAGTCCTGTCGGGTTTATCTATTGCGAAAAAAGAGTTCGATGTTTTTTCATCTTTACAATAATAACTTTGATGGCGAAAGTGATAATACAACGGAGGGTCAAAAGTATTTTCTTAATAAGCCATTCTGAAGGTTATTCATTATGTTTATGCCAAGGGAATTCAAATTTCAGTCATACCGACTAAAAGATCGTGACGACACAGCGCGCTGGAATGTAATACCAATTTCAATGCGCTTTCTCCTTTCATTATCAACAGACAAATAAACGAAGTTGTCAAGATGAACAAATGAACGTTACAACGAACGAAACAAAAAGTGAGACTCGATGACCTAATTATGTTACTCGACAAGATGAAAAGATTTCTCCCGCCAAAACGATGAACCAACTCACGGTATTGTACAGTTCTTCGAGCCTCGGTATCGTCAAGAATTTCCTCATAGATACGCCGTTCTCCAAGAGCAATTTGACAAAATCTATCCTATCGTGTTGAAGAGCTTGCATCATGGCTTGCTCGAGGGCTCCGGGTGGCCACTTCTGGCCGTATACAAAAATTTCGCTACGAGCAATGTCCACTCTGTTCCATATCAGGGACAGCGATAATTGTTCAGCCGGCGACAGCTGTTGGGACTTGAACAAAGCAGTCAGTATGGTCTGATCGAGTTCTTGTGGCCGATCTTGAGATATACGAAACACCGTTATCTGAAATTTGAAGAAATTCGATTAGCTTAATAGCAATGGCACTTGGGAGAACGAGAATCGTTAAAAGTGTAACCTACGATCGCGATAAAAATTTAAAAAACTTTTTACATTTATTCAGAAAAAATAGAAAAATATTTGTTGCTAACGTTTTTTTTTTTTCAATTATACGTATCATCGTTATTATTATTGCAGATAAATTATTAGATAACTTTCAGTTCGTTTGTTCGTTTCGTGCACAAACGGACTTGGGGTGGTACATTGTAAAAATGTGGTTATCTTTTGGGAGTTGAAAAGGAAGTTTCATAACCGATGTTGTCACGACATACCAAATTTTTCTTACGAGTGCATTGCAACAATTCCGAGTACAATTGGCTCGCTTGCTCGGGCGAAACTTTGAACGTTCTCTTGATTGTTTCTAATAGATGTTCCCTCATGCCCTCCAATCGTCCTTCGGTCTCGCCGGAGTCACCATCGATACTGTCGGACGCGTATCTGTGAAAAACACGCCACGCCGGTTAAGTTCGCACAGCCAGCCGAGATTAAACTCCCAATCGAGAAAAGTGGATATTTACTTGTGCATAAAAGCTATAAGATCGGCGGCACGCCCGGAACCATCGCAGACGACAACTGGCACCGGAGGTACGTCCGTTACGTATTCGAGTACCGAACGTATCGTGTTGGTACCACCCTCAATGACTAGCGCCACCACTGGTATGCTACTGTGCGTATCTGAAATGAAAAACGATCACCGCTCAGACGGAATTCATTACTTCTAATTTTTATACCTGCTATTTTTGTATATCTTCTCCTTTTTTTAAATTATTTATTTCTCTTTAGTATTCTTATTATTCGTGCGCTTGTTGTTTCAATTTTCATTATTGGTATCTTTACTTGAAACGAAATAAAAAATGAACTTATAAATATCTATTTTTAAATATCTATTGTCTATATAAATATCTATTTTTTGCGTGTACAATAACTGTGATTGTTCTTTATACATTAAAAAGTCAATATTAATAATTCATGAATTAGTAATCCCGCAAGATATAAATTATTTTTTTTCTTTCGTGCTACTCACATGGTTGTAACTTGAGATTGGAAATATACTTTTCAAGTTTTCGTCGCAGAACAATTTCCGCCCCATAACGGCCACCAGTGCCATTGTCAACGAGCAAGAAATAAGCGTGACGATTGTTGAGAACGGCGTATTTGGACCTGAAGAAAAAAAACACTTTATAATTCCACTTGAACGTATATGTACCATTTATTCTATATGTTTCAGATTTTTCAATTATTATTAAATAAAATGTATTTAAACTGAATATAGAAATTAACTGTCACACGACAATTTTGTATTTTTAAAATCCTTAACTTTAAAAGGAATATTCATGGAAATTCGTATTTATACTTTTGATTGAAAACGAGAGCATTTTCGGAGAATAAAGCCTCAAAGGGTTGCAATCCAGAGAGCTATTTGATACAGGAGCGCAATCGTCCTTCTTTTTAAATGCACAACAATTAAAAAGTTGATCAGCTTAGCAGCTTAAAAAGTTGATTAGCTTATGATCGATAAATTTGGAATGACGTTGAATTAAAAAATGTATTTGCTTCGAAAAAATTATCTTGGAAATACTTTTCGATTCTTAAAGGGAGCAAAAAATATTTGAGTTATGATTTTATATGTATTTTAAAGTGATCTTAGCGGAAGTTGAAACGCACCATGGCGATGACAGAGAATCATAAGGAACTTCACCGCCACGGCCAACGAGTTCGTGACTTTTTTCTAATATTCCCCATGGCGCAATACCAATACTGACGACGCGACCTTGCCTCTGCGAGCGTTCGAGCAGCAACGCATCCCCGACCTGACGAGTAACGCCTGAAAAATTCACCGTACTTCAAAAACTCTGTTCCTGGAATATGATTTTGCGTTCGTTTCAATACAAAAACATTATAATACCAGTGTTCGTTCCTCCGGTGAATATCCATGCTCCCGTTGTTTTGGCGGCTTTCAACAAACCCTTGCGCAACACTTTCTTAAGGCTGGGCTGCAGTTCGAAATTGGAACGGCCACCGTGCACGGTTATCAATAATCGGGGCAGTCCGAGATTCCATTCTCGACACAAAAGCTGAAGGATTGGCTCGGGCCTTGTGTCGTGGGAAATCCTCACATACTGCAACGAACAAATAAAAATATGCTTTAATATTTGGTAACGTATTTATTTATTGATTTCTTAAAAGTGAAATTATATTTGATTTCTTAATTATTATTAAAATTCATTCGAGATAAAGTAAAATAAAATTATTTTTGTTAAGTTTTTAAATTATATTTTAATTATATATTATTAGTAATATATATTATTATATATTTATATACATATTTATCATTATAATATTATGTTTTTGTATAGCTCGCCGGTTTACGACAATTTTGGTAAACAAATTGAATAGAATTTGGTGATAGCACCAGTCAATTCAATTGCTTCGAAAGGATCACCTTCAATGTTCACTTTCAACCTTTAATTTTTTGCTAAATGAAGAAACGATCTCGATACGAAGATTTTCAAAGACTTAGCACCTGAGCTTTGGTCGGATGTGGACCGCCCTGAAATTCTATAGTGCCGTAAGCGTCGGTCGGCGCTGGACGAGTATTCTTTCCTGGTGCCCATTGGTCCCTTTCGGCTTCCGCGCCACCCGCTGTCGCGCAACTCTGCACGTCCGCGCCCGTGCCGCAATGATGAGTGTAAGAATGACCGCAGCAACATCTGCAATTTTCGTAAAGGAGAAAAACGTCGTTACAATTAATCAAGGGATAATTATTTTTGGATGTCCTTGTAAAGAAAAGAAAAAACAAAAACGTTCAACGTCGTCCCGTAAACGTCAAGTTCATTGAAGGTCAAAACTGACTTCCGATGTAAGGTTAAACGAAAGGTTTTTTTTCTTTCGTAATTCTTGTCAGTCGATGTTATGTTTATCGATCATTTTTACGGAGTAAGCGAAAGCAAAGCTAAATGAATTATTGCTGATGATTGTCGAAAAATGAAAATGGACGAATCAGTGCAGTACGATGAGGATGGATATTTAGATGTCTCGATGTTTGGTTTCTTTTTCTTTTGGCCTCTATCCAACTTTTTTTATTTTTGAATGAATTAAGAAATTTTTTTTATTTTTAAAGTTGATCATATATTCGAATTCTGTGTGTTTCGACTTTTTTATTTCGATCAGTTGAGTTTTATTGTGTTTTTTATTTATTTGTGTTTTTTTTCTAGTTATTCGAATAGTTTGTTATTTTTAATTATGGAATTGTTCGTGTCCTTGCCTTTTTTAGTCGTCTTTATCGTATGTATATTCAACTGTTCTTGTTTTGTGAAAAGTTGCTTTCGCTCGATTAATTCGTATGTTCGATTTCTTTCGATTTTTCGTTTGCGTAGGTTATGTCGATGTTCGGATTTGGTATTCGTATCCGACTTTTAGTCGTTTCGATTTTTTGTTCGCTCACTTCCACTTGTTTTACTGCGTTCTTTTATAGAGTTTTTCAAGGATATCGAATATTTCTAGTCGTCGATCGTTACGAGATTTTAAAAGGGGAGTCGAAAAAAAAAATCATTATCGTTAATTCTCGACTTGCTGATTTGAAGTTTCCTTTGTTAGTTTCCTTTGTTATCAAATTCGCAAAAATCGCCTGCGGAATTTCAAATAATCTTGCAATAAAAATATCTACGACGGTGCGTAAGAAGAAATAAATAAACAAAGGAACAATAAATATCCGAGATTTTTTGTTCTCGATCGTTTTTCAATTTTGTTCAACGCTCCTCAACCTCGCCGTTTTTTTTTCTCGTTTTCTTCTTTTATAGTATAGTATATAATAATCTTAGGATTATTCACAGCGAAAAAAAAAATAACCTCTCCGGACAGGGACGTTCATTCGGTGGAGCACGAGTAATGCATTGTACGCTTGTGCAAAGCCGACATTCGCATGAGTAACTTCGATGAAAAGGGAACAACAAAGCTCGTGTCGCGAAAGCAGTGCACACGTATCGCACAGGCGATTATAAAATTAAATTTAGCCGGTGAGAATAAAGAGGAAAAATGGAAGACAAACATGATCGTTTCTCCTCGACCCAATCATTTTCACACTGAGCACACATCGCGGAGGGCTCGTCACGTAATTTCAGTTTTCACGCGTGTCGATCCAGCGATTACTCGCTGAAATGTCGCGAAAACAAAAACAATGCTCTCTTTCGACCGAATAGAAGATCGTGAAAAATTCGGTGGGTGTATTTCGGTTCGTAATTGCATTTTACATCGAATTCCCCTTAATAGCCTTTTATCACCACTGACGACGGTGATTAAATTTTTTTTTTTATCAACACCTTTATCGGAACATCCACGATGTTTTCATATCCACTAGGAAAAAAAAGTAATACCAATTTTAGGACGGAAAAGAAGACGGATAAACTCATCAACCGAAACGATCAAAGTCAAGAAAGCGAACAAAAAAATTACAGGTTGTAACATCCCCGAATTCAACGACGTTAAATTGGCCCGTCAAACCTCACCTGGAAGTCGTGATCACGTCGTATTCGGCGCTTTTATCTCCCTGTATCTCTTCAAACCTATGAACCGAATGAAACAAAGGGAAATAAATCAAAACGAAAACGAAAGAATTCAGGAGTTACGTACTTCCAGCATTTTGTTAAACAAATGAAAAGACAGAACAGAACTTAAAAAATAAATGAAAATTATAATATTTTCTCGCTGCTCGAAAATACTGAGAATTATGAATTTCTCAATTTTCAATTCAGGCCAAACTTGAGAAGATAGTCCCGTCTATTTTTCATTCGTGAATTTATTTACAGATAAATAAATTTCCGAATGTAAAAAAAGCTCGAATTTCGCCACAAGAAAAATACTTTCACTTCTAAATCTGATAACTCGTTTTTTTTTTTACATTTACGAAAAACACGAATTGTTCTCGGCAGACCGTAACTGCGAAGCCCCACAGAATGTTCTTTTTTGTCATCAGAAAAAATTAATAAATTGTTCGATGAAAACAAATGAATATTTTGATTTATGCAATAAAAAAAGAGTTTCCAAAAAGATTCGTTTTTCGATCCAGCTGGAAATACGCAGCCCGTTGAGTAATGAAAGAAGAATCAATAAATCAATGATTACGTCGAAACTGGCAGCGTTTGCGAAAAAAAACAGAACAAAACAAAACAAAAAGAATCGAAAAAAAAATTTTCGTTCACGAGAGATTATTGTGGAGTAAAAGTCGAATGGAACCCTTGCAGTGAGCGAACGAATATATAGAGAGCGAACGAGATCGATGTGGCGTAGACTGGCACGTTAAATCATTTTTCAAACTCTATTTTTGGTCACCGTCGTTATTTTCATAGAATTTTCTTTCATCATGCTTTGTATTTTACGTCAATAAATAGATCTTCTTCAAAAAAAGGAAAATAACCATCCCCCATAAACCCCTCACATTCACGCTGGAAAAAAGTTTAAAAAAATAATCGGGCACCTTTAAAAAATAATTCAATGTGCCCATCCTCGTGATGTATGTGGAAAAACGTCGCAACGTGATTTCTTTCGTTTTCAATGAGACATACAAAAAATTAGTAGACACATTCAATGGTGCTGATGTTCGAAGCATTAAATTCGCAAAAGAAAAGTCGAAAGTAAAAGCCGTGTAGTCAAAGTCATCATCGTCATCATTATTCCCTCTACAAAATTATTCGCAACGTATGGGATCGGTTGAAATACCGGCAAGGTTGTTTTTTTTTCTTGACGGAATTCATTTTGTCGTAACAAAAATTCGGAACGAAAAATGCAGTTACGATCGAACGATCCAACAGTAATTAGTTCCTTTTCGTTTTTGTTTTTTGTCGTTCTATATCGATATGTATTTTGTTGTTCTTTATTGTTTGCCACCAACCTGTGCTCATCTTTAGCACTTGGAATGAACTTGGAGCACTCTCGCTTCTGAAACGTTGCCTCTATCCAACTGCGCTGCGTTGTCTGCAATATGTAACAAATTGCATGATTAGAACTTCAAATAATTACGATTATATCATAAATAGTAGATGAGGGGGGTAATAACGTTGATCGAGTTGCGCATATGTCCATATTTGCGTTTCAAAGACACGCGGAATATCGACGAACGTCTCCAAAAAAAAAAAGGTCGTGGATTTTTTGGTGTCATACAAAAATGTCACGTCAGAAATTTGGAATTTTCGTAATTATCGCATCTCCTTAACGGCTTATACGTAACTCTACGTGATCAAAGATGCCCGTGTAATTAACGTTAAGGAACGTTACGAAGATGGCACGCGAAACGTGTCATGATGAATCGAGAAGAAAAAAAGTTTCAAATTACACATCGTTCGGATATGCAAGCTCTTGAGACAGACTTTGTTATAAATAGACCTGCAAAAGAGCGGAAGTTACCGATTCAGCCAAACGTCGATGAAAAAAGCGTCTCGAAAATAGTTTCGTGCCAAGTACGAGCTCGAGAATATCAAAATACAATTTGCGTCGTCGTATGTAATAAAAACAAAACTGCTGTGTAACGTGAAACTCGATAGGGTTGAAAAAAAGTCGCCGAGAACGCGAAACGATCGCGAAAAATTGTGTGACGAGTCTGCAAAAGGTGGAACTTGGATCAATGTGGATTTTTTCCCATGGGGTTGTAGTTTCCATCGTTGAAAATGGGCATCGATATTTTTTCCGGTTCTTATTTTTAACCATCATCAAAAAATCGTATTTTTTGGATTTGTGTTGTAGCGTTGCTAAACGAGAATCCTAAAAAATCTTTTAATGATTATTTTCCAGAGTTTTGAACTCCAGAAATTTTGAAAATCAAACATTATTTTCAGTGCGTTTCAACGACGCAGACTTGAAACGCCATTTTTTTCCTTCGAAATCTGAAATCCGAATGTTCAAAAAATATTTTGATTGCGAAAGTGAAGAGATGAGACTTTTTTGTTATTTTGCAACATAGCAGATCCCAGCACAGTTCTTCAATTTATCCTTCCAATTATCCTTCAGATCCTGTCACGATTCTTCTTTACATTAATGACCCAAATCTACAATAAAGACCGCCGGATAAAAACCGAAATGAGGAAATTTGAAAAAACGTTCGACTGGAAAAATTCATAAAAATTAAATTCGTGTTTCCAGCTCGATTTTGATCATTGATTCTTCTTTGCTGGCTCGCGTTTGTAGGATCGCTAATAGTCGCTTCCATCGGAGAAATCGTTTCAGCAAACACAAGATAAAGAAAGATATGAATGCCACCGGATCTCCCTCCCTATGATTCAAACTTCATTCCCCCTCTCTTCTAAAATCCTCCCGTTATTGCTCCTCCTGAAATTGCGAACGTTGGAATATTTCTATTTTCTCATTTTATTCCACGTTTGGCTTGGCTCTACGCTATTCTCCATCATACTTTCTTCCACCCTTATTACTGTAAATGAACATTTTTGAGTGTCGGAGAAACAAAAACGGTGATTCAAATTGAAAAGGAAAAAGAAAAATTTCGGACAAATGAAACCGTAAGATTGTTTCATTAGTCCGAAATTTTTCTTCTTTTTACCTTTTATAGAAATGTGACAGTTTGTATGTTCAGTTGTTAGTTGTTCAAGCATATTGAAACGGCTAAACCAATTTCAAATAAATTAAAAAGGCAAAAAACATTTGCGTTTAGGGAATCTTTGGATCGAATGTAACTAAATCTCTTTCAATGCAATCCTACTGCTAATCGCTTAACGGGAAGATCAATATTTAGCAAGCAATTTGTGAAAAAAAAATTGCGAAAAGAAAACTCGACTCGCTTGATACTAATCTGCTATCTAATCTACACACTCTAACATCTGACTTAATCTGTGTAATCTACTATCTAATCTAATTCTATTCTTCCGCACCAATCGACTATAATCAAATTCTAATTACGAAAGAGTCTAATACGATGATATAATATAAATTAGATCCGATCTAATGATCTTGATAAACTTTGGCTAAGTAAAAAGGCTTGTCGGTTTCTTACTTTGTAATTCACTCTTCGTCACCTTTCCCAATTAAATTTTTATCCACATCAATAACATAACGGATAAAGGATCATAAAATAGACAAAAGAAATAGGAGAGTTGGAAAATAAAAATAAAATAAATGGATAGCGATGTATACCTTGGCTTTCTTTCTCTTCATCTTTGGAGTGTTCGCTCCGCAGATAACGCTTCCTATCGCCATATTGATAACGTTCGATTTGATTTTTTTTTCTTTTCAGTTCCTTTGCCTCGGCCTCTACGCCGACCGTGGGCGCTTCTTACATTGAGTGCAAAAACTAAAATAAATGAAAAAAATAAAACGAATGGGTAGGCAAAGTTGGAAATTACAGGAACATGGGATCAGAAAGCAAATAAAAAGGTGTACGAAGTGTGCGAGTTCGCAGGAACGAGCCTGGTTGTGTTTACTCTCGCGACTCACCACTCGCACGATTTTGGTCTTCTCAATCATGCCGATACATAGGACGGGCTTATAGCCACCTCGTCGCCTGGATTCTCTCTACGGAAAATCCTTCTCTCGAACGTGAATCATCGATCTCAAGCTGCTGCTTCTTCTAGTCCGTCCGATGTAATTTTTCATCATCCGGCTGACCACCCAACTGTTATGCCGATGGAATTGGTTTTGTTCGGGAACAATGACGTTCCCCTTCCTTCCGCGCAGCGGCTACGTTAACAGGACAGCAACAATGCTAAAAAATAACATTTACATTGCTGCTATCAAACGTTTGCCTTGAATCGAATGCAAAAGCGAGACTGTCAATGGCTTCCTGCAGTCGTCACAGTGTCACAGTCGCCTGTGTTGAACATTCCGAGCAAAAACATCTTGCGTCATTTTCTTATCAGACTTCGTTTCCCATTTTCTAAAATAAAGACATATACCGCGATTACACGAGAGTATGCTGTAAGTGGATATCAACGTCTACGCATAACCTCTCGAACGTGATGAAAAACACATGTATGCGTATCCCGCGACAAGAGTTCGCGTAGCTCGGTTGTGAATTTAGCCTTGAAACGATTGGAAGGTACTAAACCTCGCGCTGAGTCGAATGACACCGCGTTGAAAATAAATTCGCTCTCGCGTAACCGCGCGCGATCTCGAGCGATCGACATAGAACATAACCTAAGAAAAATCATAAAATTACGTGTTTCGGCACGGAACGATGATGCACGTCGAGCGCGCGCGCATCGAATTTTCCAACGAAAATGTCCGTTTATTACTTACGTGCGAAATTCGATGGGGCGCACGATTGATAACGTCCACAGACTCAAAAATCGGGGTTTTCACGCGAAATAACACGCGAGCACACACACGGACGGGTATACATGTGAAACGTGGAAAAACGACAAGAAATTTCTCAACATCTCGCAATCTCTGAGCTCACAAAAATTCCGTGATCTTCGATTCGTGACCGACAATTAATAACGTCTCCGTTCGCGTTTTCTTCTATCTTAGCTAGTTTTTTGTTTCCTTCTTTTACGTTTCTAACCTGCACTTTTTTTGTCGCGTCTCGCGTGTCGTTGCGAATACTCGAGTGCACGAAATATATGCTTTTATTTTTTTTTTCGACATGCAAGATGTACAGCAAGATATTTATAAGCGACACACACAGTACGGAGTGCGTCAAACGAACCTCGTCGCGTGTGCGCGCGCTCTCGACAACTCACTGTGTACACTGAGAGTTTCGCACGAACGTGTGGGGGTGATCGTAGCCGCCGCATCGTACCGAGGGCGCTCGAGTATACGTATTTACTCTCTCGCGCGACCAATTAATGCCAATTATCACCGAGCAGACCCAACACGCGCGATGTTGCTGCACGAGAAAAAAATCATCACGCACAAACGCGTATCTGCGCGTTCAACGCGATTTAATGTAACACAGAGCGTGTGATTTGGGTAGCGGTAAACATGAGACTGAAATGAACGAATGGCGTATCGAAGTTTCCGACGCCACGTCGAGAGCATTCTTCGCAGCGATGAGAGAATTTCACATCGGAAAATAACTGATAATTAATATTTCGATATGAGATAAAATAATTGCATAACCTTAAAGAAATGTATTAATGTACATTTCGCACTCTTTCCAGCGGATGAAAGAAAATCAAATGTTTTAGAATGTCGATAAAAAGATATAAATTTTGACAAATGTGTCAAATTCTAGTGAATGATTTCTTTTTCCAAATTCGACTACCATTACCTCGAATATTCGTGTTTTATCATTGGAATTCTTCCATCATAAAAATGCGACGAATTATTTTAATCTCATCTCATCTTGTAATTGAAGATGTTAAATCTCCTCAACAGTAGTACAGTATTTCACCGTTGCAGGCGCCACCGCGATATTGAATAAGTAATTCTTTCCTTCTCGAAATTTTTTCGAGCACGTTCGACAAAAGATCGTTTGTAGCTTTACACGCGACGTGACGTTAGATCATTTCGAGCATTCGACAGAAAGAGCCACAGCGACGACGCCCACTTGGCTTTGCCCATTAGTTACGTAAAATATGCAATTACGTACAAATAATTGATCGATCACCGTGGGCACTAAAGCGACGACGAAAATAAATGAATGCCTGCGTCTCATTGTTATCGTCACTGTAGCGGAATAAACGATCCACTTTGTTATACGTAATGGATTCTTATCATTTGCACATGAAAATTCATCATAAGAACCGATAGAAAAAGTATTGTTCCTATTATTTCGTTTTATTTCCTGTGTTCCAACGTGTAACCTCTGAGCGGCTAAGCGGTCACCGCTCAGGGTATTGGCCATGCGCAACGCAGCTGAACTCGAAAGTACTGCTGGATCGTAATATATGGAAGTTTACTCGTCGGAGGTTAATCCATTATGGTTCTGATACCATATTTAAAAAATCTTAGTGATCTATATTTCCTAATTATAAAACAATTAACGAATAACGAGAAATTAATTGAAAAAGATGTCATTTAATTGTTATAATTGTTTTAAGCAGAAATCGGATATATTTAGGATTCCACTTTGTAATCAAAGAATTTCAAATCCCCAAACACCTTTTATTTTGTTTTCATTTATCGCCCTTCAAGTACGTTTGTCATTCATTGAACTATAGACGCTTGTGCAATAGAGGAAACAAAACGTTGCGTCACTGTTTATTCTCAATGTCAGCCAAACGTTTAAATATACACGAATTTCTTCCTTCCTCATACTTAAGGGCCTCACGCGATGAAAAACGAAGGGGATGGTTTATTTTTTGTTCATTTGAGAATCCCAACAAATCGTGTTACGTTCACTGCTGTTCTGTATCAAGAAGCGTAACGGGAACCGGGTGGCAACTTTTTAAAAACAAATAATTGATCATAACCAACGTCACGCGCAAAGCATATTTTATTTAAATTACATTCCATGTAAATGTTATTTTCATCGATTAAAAAATTTTTAAAAAAACATTTCCATCAGCCGGCCAAACAGATTTCCGCGGGCTCGAGAAAACTGCGATTACCCGTGGTGCGCTGCGAAAGCAAAAATGGGGGCTCGTCCGATCCTCGCGCATAAGCGATAAAAACAAACGTATCGAATTTTTGGGCAGATATACACGCGGGAAATTCGAGTCGGGAAAGTTATGCAGGGACGATGAGCAATCATGAGGCATGCTCTTGTCAGCGCCAAATAATTAAAAATACTCGATACATACTCGATACATCGAAAACTCGAGATCACAGGGATAAGTGTACGAGAGTCGCGGAGTTAGATAAATAAAATCGACAATAGGCATCTACTGACGTTTTCGGAAGTCTCTCATCGGATACACGCACACGTAGAATCTGTGCGATTATTCAACATCCACGCCGCCTTCCGGCCGAATATAAAGCCAGGTATCCCTGCGGTGTCATTCGTCAGTTCGAAAAGAGTCGCGTCGCTGAGAGGATCTCATCCTCAAGGGTCTTTCCGCTCGAATCTCGGCGATCCTCGTGGCCATACGAAAAATATTATCACGAACGTGAACGCGGTATATTACCTATCGAGATACTTGGTCGAACCGCTGTCGGATCGTTGACGAATCGATATCGAGAATTCGAGAAAAGTGAGAAAGCAAACCGGGTTTCCGTGACATGGCGCTCGTACCGAGGTATCCAAGTTGGTGGCGCGACTGGTGGGAAGACTTCGAACGACCCCATCGTCTTCTGGACAAACATTTTTGTTGCCACCTCAAACACGACGATTTCTTTCATTCCCTTTGTCTGCCGCCTTTCGATTGGTACTGGCGCCCGTGGGACGGCGTCCTCGAAAGACGAGTCACCGTTTCGAAAAGTACGACAACTACAACTACCCCACCGCCTTCGCCGCCGCCCTGCGATCCCGGTCAATTCAGCATAACCCTCGACGTCAAGCCGTACTGCCTTCACGAGATAACCGTCAAAACAATCGGGAATTCGATCATCATCGAGGCGAAACACGAAGAGCATAAACCCGGCGACGGACATACAACCACGGAATTCATGAGGCGTTACGAATTGCCCTCCACTTACGATATCAACGGCACTATGGCGAATTTATCGTGCGATGGTACTTTGACGATTACGGCACCAAAATTCGGAGCGCCCCCATTGAAGGAGAGACGCGTGCAGATCAAATGTTAACCTCTCGACAACCTAATCGAAATAATAATAATAATAATAATAACAATTAAAATTAACAAAATGATATTAAATGAGCAATCGTTAAAAAAGGACAAAGTTTATCATTCTTTCCTTTTGGTTTTTATTAATTTTATTATTATTATTGTTAATAGATCAATTAATTAATTACCTAATTTATTAATCACCCGATCATTAATTATGAATGATTATTAATAATACAAAAATATTTATTATTATTAATAATATTTAAAATAATTGGTTATTCATTCATTATTAATTTTTTATTAGTAAATACTAATTTATTTTGAATTAAATCGTTATTATAATTTTAATAGAAAATCGTGATAGCGATCGATCTCCTGACAATGAAATAACGTTTTTTGAACGCTGTTAAGCATTACGAAAGACTAATCATAATGTGATTCAAAACGAGCTATGTAATGATCGTGTTACGATCTCTGCCAATTTCGATGTATATTGACGAACTTTATCGTAGTGCATAATGCATTCCGTACAATCTGAGCCTACGTATCGTATAATGCAGTGATACAACCGCTGGCGTTTACCACGCGAGATGAATACTCGTATGCAGAACTAAACGTCTGTCGAATTACGATGTAAATTATAAGCAACGTGTATACGCCATGGCGAACGGAATTTTTATGCTGTTAATTGTTATGTTATCGATACGATTTAATAAAATTAATCAAATCGTTCATATCGAAAACGCTTTTCGTCGTTTTTTCTTTGTTTATTCTTACCGTAAAATGTTTTTTTTTTTTTGCTGAGATGCTGGGTTTTCGTAAAACGAGATCGAATGAACAGAATTTATGGATATTATAGTTTTTGGTGAAAAAAATTGCAAATTTGGCATTTTTTATTTTTATTTTTCGATATTTTAATTTCAAATTTTATTTACTTTTTGCATACATTTTTTCACTTTTATTTATTTCGAAATGACATTGTGCACTCGCAGTTTTTTTTTTCACGAGTGATTAGTTTGTCCTTTGGACCAAACAAATTGCAGAGGAAATGTGGAAGTGACATTTTCAATTTTCCGAAAATTTCACGCGCATCAAATTTTCTTTTTTTCCTGATTTATTTTTTTTTTCAATTTTGCGCATCGTCCACCTTGTGTTCCTCGGAAATAAGTAGAACTGAATTTTCTTTCGTCGGCGATCGACGAAACTGAAAAATGGAAGCTTGGCAAAAAAAACTAGAACAGCGTCATAAACATGTCGGGAAAGTGTGGAAACGTCTATACGTCTAAAAAAAGGTTACCAGTCTTCATCACCGATTTTATTTTGTTCACAAATATTATTTTTCCATTTGTAACCAAGTTCCTATTAATTGTTAATAATCCGTCGATAATTAAACACGAACATTCGATATTTGTCTATTAGTCGTTTACAATTCATCGATAATTCTCCATTTCTTTGCCTTATTCGACTGAAAGCGTTGCTGTGTATTGTTTTGCTCGTTTGTCTCTTCATTCGCGCGCATGCGCCTTCCGGCAAAGTAACTTCCGCGACCCACGTGAAAAATACGCCGCTTGCGAGAACCACGTCTCAAGGTCTCCGCGATCTCGTTAAAAACAGCTATCTTTTGTTTTGATTTTACTGTGCACGTGTGATCGATCCCCGTGAACTTATAAGGACGATTATTATTTATTCGTTGTTCGTGAGTCACCGAAGATCGCGTTTGCTTATATAGATCGAATTCCGATGCTATATATATAGGAAAAAAGAACAATAAACACGCGGGCTTCTCCATTGTACAATAATTATGCGGCGCAGATGAGGCTCCACTCGTCTGCATCCCGAGACCCCTTTTATTTGGAAAACACGAACTTACGAATAAAATGCATTCGATAGTGATCGTAATAGTAATAATTAATAATTAACCAATAATAATTATTATTATTTTATAATTATTATGTTATGTACAGAACTAAAATAATAATTATTACAATGATAAATTATTTTAATTGAATGTGTATCGAATAAAATTGCAAGATGTATGAAAAAATATTTTTGTAGATTTTTTAGGTTATATTGTTTTCGCCTCTACCCCATAATTTATTCATAAAGAAAATACGACCGAAAAATAAATGCATAGACAATCGATGCAAACGTTGTACCCGAGCGGAGACATCTGAAATATATGTATAACAGATTTTCCTTTGCGCATAATCGGAATCTTTTCGAAATTACATTAGTTACAAAAATTACGAGATCTAGAAAATAAAACTACTTTTTCATGACAAAGTTTTGAATTATTCGTTCTTACAAACACATACATATATTTATACATATATGTATGACGAAATGATTACAAACAGATCGTAACAGGAATGACCGCTTCGACTACAGCTGAGGTCGTCACTGCGCAAGTACGTCTCACAGCGGACACCTGGCTAGTCATCGCGCACGGACCAACGATGTGACCGAATTCCTTTATTTTGATTATGTTGCACGAGAAAACTTCTAGTTTCGCTGATCGTGTCGGGAATATCAGACAAGCGATTTTTTTCGAATGAAATCCGTACTCGAAGTGTTCCACGATGAATCAATGGAGAATCAATTGGTAAACGGAGTCGCAAATGCGACGGTGTCGCGAAGCGGAGAAGCGGACGTAACCTAGAAGGAAAACAGTGAAAGCTGCGTTGGCAAAGCGCCAATTCTTGAGATTCAAATAGGAATAAACCTGTGAAAAAAACCGTGGGAAAAGTGAAAGATAAGAGAAAAAACGAACGTCGTCGACTTGATCGAGAATGGCTTGGTTATCGGGCCTCGCCGGAAAGGCCGAAAAATTACTGAACCAAATAGATAAAAACACGGCAGCTGTGCTAAGCAACGAGAAGAGCAATTACGACGAGATTCCACGTATGTCCAGCGCAAACCGTTCTCCGCTTCGTCCAAAGTACGTGAAGTTTACACCAAAACGAATGCATCGCGTTTTCACAATTTAATTAATAGGGACACCACTTCAACTACTTATATTTAAATTTTCGTTTCGTTTTTAATATTTATTGTTGCGAATAAGCCTCTAAGACATGTGGTTCAGATGACTATAAACGTACCTTGTGAGACAAGGTCACCATAACCATGGAAAAGAGATAACCTCAAAAATCGCAGAGCGATCATTCTAAAATGCCTGGAAATTCCTAGATCTTCCTTTTAGATGATAATTAATAAAATTGATAGATATCCCATCAATTTCAGTATCATTGAAACCGGAGGGCCATTGGATACCCCCAGGCGTTCCGTAAGCACAATGTCCCGACATATAGATCCGGAGATCATTCTTGGAGCATCACCTTTGAAGGCAGGACAGGAGGACGAGCTAATAACATATTTGAACACCCCAGGGGCAACACCGGTTGGAAGCATCATTGGGACAAACCCACCAACTCCGTCGTCTCTGATAGTGGAAGCATCGGTCGAAAATTCAGACTCCGTGTCTGATGTGGTTATTCACAGTGGTTGCACGAGTCCTGATCCTCACAAGACAGTGCTGGACATGTCAGATGCGGAATTATCCGGTGACGAGGAACCGAGCACTCATCTGACAGAGGAAGATTTGTCGGCGCAACGAGAGGCTATGCAGCTGGGGAATGTCGTAGTTTCTGTGACGGACAAGGACAGCGTCTATCAACAGAAATTGGAGAATCTTCGTAGGGAGTACGAGTACAGACTGGCGCAGCAAAGATTAGAAATAGAGCTGCTGATCGAGAGGTCTGCGGAAGCACGAGAAGCTTCTAGGACGAGTAAGAAGAGCCAAACTCTGGAAATGACAAACAAAGCGCGCACAGATTACCAGAAGGAGATTCAAACACTCGCAGAAAAACTGCATTTCTATGAAAAAGATGCAGCGATCAATGCGAGAAAATTGGAGGAGATGCATGCCTCGGTGGAGCGATATCGCTCAGAGCTTCACGACACAAGAGTCGACTTGGAGCAGCACAGAGCGAGAGCCTTGAAAACTCTCCAGGAAAAAGAGAAACTCATCGCTGAACTTAGAAATAATTCTGACACTGGCGCTATCGACGACACCGCCCTAATGGAGTTGAATCAATTGAGGTAAAATTATAACTTCCTTACTCATTCTTTTGGTTCGCAAAATAAATACGATATTATTATATTATATACGTGGAAAATATCTTAAAAAGTAGACCAATTATCAGACATCAGTTGTGTTATCTCGAAACTCTACCATGTTTGAGATAATCGTGAAAAATTGGTTTGCAAGAGTTTTATTTCATATCCTAAATAAAATAATTGCAGGCAAGAGTGCGAAGTGTTGAGGGAGGAGAATCAACAAGTAGGCGAGCAATTGCGGCTGTCCCGGGAGGAACTCATAAATGCCGAATTGAAGATCGAAGAAGCGAGTCGGAAAGCGATGGAGGCAAAGAGAGAGGCCCAAGAGTTTATCGCAGCGGAGCGCCGGAAGCGAATAGAAGCAGAGGAAGACGCCCGAGCGCAGTTGGAGGTATTTTCTTATTCATTCGTTTAGGGAACCCCAGCGATTTTATCCTCTACCATTTGTCAATTTTATCCTCATCATTCGGTTCCCCTGAAAAATATAACGCTCTTTCTCTTTGACCGTTCTTTGCCAGGAAGTGAGAAATCTGCGGACCGAATCGGAGATGCAGATTGGCAATTGGTCGGCCAAGTGCCGAAAGCAGGAAACTGAAATAACGCGACTGCGCTCGCAGCTCACCGCGGTTTCGACACCATCGAGCGCCGTCGAGTCGAGGCTTGCAAGCCTCACGCAAACTTTGGTCTCCAAGCAACAAGCCCTCGAGAGCTTGACAACTGAGAAAAACGCTCTGAGACTGCAACTCGAGAGGATAGAGGTGAGGCAACGAGAACAAACCGAACCATTTAGATTCGGTCAAAAACCCAAATGTCCGTGACATGTTTCTGGATTTTGCGCATTTGTCTTAATTATTAATTCTTATTCGACTTCCACAGCAAGAGTATCGGCAGTTAGCAGCTAGCACGAGGAAGAACGGTTACAACAGCGTTAACGACACCGACGACGCTAAAGCACAAGTACCGACGTTCCTCATCGAGAGCCCATTTGACACCGGAGTGACACGGAGAGTAAAAAGGGCATACTCGACCCTCGACGCGATCAGTGTTCGAACCGGAGTTTTTCTTCGCCGATATCCACTCGCGAGAATCTTTGTGATCATTTATATGGTAAAGCTCGTCAAATCCTTAAAATTCGTTTTTTCAAGTTTTCTAGGAACAATTCGATAGTCGATTGAAGGAGAAATTAAAGACAGTTCGCAATTAAAGTAGAATATAGAGCACGAACGAATTACAGTGAATGACACATTTCATTCAAATTCGTTGGCGTGTCGCATCGACTTAATATTGTTAATAATTATTTTTCAAGATCTCTTTGCCAGTTACTTTGATTATTGCAAAGTCACGATTCTAGAAAGCCTCTTTAAACCCAATTATGATAACAATCAAAATAATCATCTTGTAATTGCAGGCTGTGCTTCAATTGTGGGTTCTGGTCGTGCTCTTTTCCCAATCGCCCGAAGCCCACTGAACCATCGGTTGCCACACCAATCGGGTAGCTATCAACGATGTATAAATATGTAAAAAAATAAGAGACGCAGAACACGGAGATTAGTTTTTCGACTGTATTTTTATCGTACAAGAGTTTTATCATCGATACCTCGAAAGTTCCGGCTGTGAACCCTGTCCATGTCATCGGGTTGATACAAGGGAGAGGGTGAGGTCGGTGTATCAGCGATAAATAAATAAATCATTTCTATTAAACGTTAAATATTATCACTATTATTATTTTGTCGTCATTATTACGAACTATGCGACTCGAATGAGCCGGTTCGGTCGATTCGAAACCGAGATCACGCGTCACGTTAGGCGTCAGTCACCGAAATACGAAGGGCCGGGGGACGCCCGGAATTTACTTCCTCTTTTATCAGATTAAGAGTGGCGAATATTTTGTAAAAATCGACTACGCGAGAGGGCAATTTCGATAAATCCGACATCACTTACGATCGCGTGTGCCCACTTCGTTTCCTCGACGACGACGACGACGTTGTCGCTACGAAACTATTTTCGATCTCTTCACTTGCTTAGCGATTTTGATATGCAGAGGCCTAAGACTTAAATTCTATTCTAATCACGAGAAACGTACTGAGGAAATGGTTTGCCGGGTCGTTTCAAAATGTAAAAATAAAAACTATTCTCATCTAGGGGAGACCCGGGAGCGGCTATCTTTTGCCTACAAACATTGGACGACCACCGTGACTTTTCAACCAACTTGTTGGATGCCTTTTCGAGAGTCGTTCAACGCACGCACAAAGCCCGACGCGAAGTTTAAAAAATTCGTTAGACAAGGACTCGGCTAATAGGAGTCTACGAGGTTCCTACTAGCAGAGTCCTTTATGATTTGTTGTCGATCTACGAAACTTGACACCAGGAGGCGTTCCGGTCGCTCGGTCCAAACGGCTCTTTCGTTCCTATCGACGAATATCGACAATTCCATTTTTCGCTCTGTCTCTTTCCGTTACCAAGTAACATTTTCGATACAAGACGACAGTTGATCGGAGGCGCTTTCTTCGTATACGCTAAATCGTAAATGCGATTTGCAATCTATAAAATACAAGTCTTTACAGTATTGCCGTAAATCGTGGATTATAATCACGGGTTCCACATATCTTAAATTACTACGAGAACGAATACACAAGATCGAAGAATAAAAACTTTGTATATGTCGTTCCTACGATAATACTTGGAGCGATACGCAAATTGTCCATATTCATGGAAAACAACAGAGAAAGAAACTAAAGAAAAAAAACTTCTAACGTACCTGCGATTATCACACTATCGCGATCGACAGTTTTACTCCCAAGGATCGACTTGATTGCTTTTCGGTTTTGTTTTGCTTTGTTTTTCTTTCTTTTGATATTTTTCATACGAGCTATCGTAGTGCTACGAGTTCTATTTTTCTTCTTCTTTTACGTCGTCTATCGGTATCTACTTTCTTTCCTTAAACGCATCGTGTATATGTCCGTGTGTGTGAGTGCACAAGTGTATACGCGTGTGTACGTTAATACATCACCAGGTAAATTCGATTTCTTTTATACCGTATTCAAGAAACGGAAATTCCCCGGTCCGCGCGACAAAAAATTGAATCGTGCAAATGCGATTTTTTTTCCTCTGCCCGTTCGGCAATAACGATCACGAATACGACTTTCGCGAGACTGATTTTCGTCAGAGCAAAATTAAATTTGTGTCTTATCCCTTCGAACAATATTATTAGAGAAAATTCGTTACAAAACGTATTTTTTTTAAAGCTGCAGCATCGTAGAATGAAGGTTAAAAAGATGGGTTTTGGTAGTTATCGAAGTGAGCTTCGATATCCCGAGTCGTTTCAGCGGACGGAAGTTTCCGCATGATTCTAATCGGAAAAAATCTATTGCTGCTGGCAGAGTTTAAAAGAGGAAGTTTTTTTGTTTACATCTGTTAAGAGGAAATGGCTCTCGAAGCGAAACTTCCCCACAGGCTCAACGCGTGTCGGTGGGGCAGCACCGGCGCGAGCTACCGCTATCTACCGCTCGACATTGTCGCTCATTTCTTAAGGTTCTCGACGGGCATCGAGTTTTTCAGTACGTACGAACTGAACGTCGCGAATGTCGTGCGTGATTGGCACGAAATTGGCAACAATTACCTACTAATCGTATATACCCACGGATTTTTTTTAATAATGTGAAGGAATGAAACGGTCGATGTGCCAAAAAGTGTTTAGAGTGTAACTATGCCGCTCTTCTCCCCCCTCCCCCCGATCGCAAGACACGAAACGAGCCAAACTTTTTATTTTCCGACATTTTCATCACGGCTTCAGTGAATTAACAAAATCTACTTGTATTTGTTCATGAATTCAAGAATTTTGATGAGAAAACCGCGGTTCGTCCGTCAATTTGATATTGCCTGATAAAATTTCGTTAAATTGTGAAAAGTCGCTTAGTAAATCCGTGGGTATGGTCTCGCTCTGCCCTACCGACGCGAGTGCCATTTCCTTCTCAGCAAAAGTCGGAGAATCATTTTTTGGGCTCATTCGATCGACAAGAGGTTGTAGCTGCGTAAGTATCGTGACGTTTCAATGTTTACTAAATAAAATCGCATTCGACGATTTCGCGCGGACCACGATTTTGCGAGGGGAACGAAAATACGCAAAAACGGCTCGACGCATGCGCACCGGAATATTTGCGCGTTTGTCACGTGGAGCCGAATCTTCGGTGGGAGGGGGGTTAGCGTGCGGAGTCTTCCGAGCAGCGCGAGCCCTGAACCTTACGGGCAAAAAATATTCGCGGGAATGAAGAGATTCCGGTGACAGTGTAAAAAAAGGGATGACGAGCGAAGTGTTAATTTCACTGGATCGTCGTCGAATCGGGAGATCGTGTGTCGCGTTTCAAGCACGATTTCCCGTGGGCTTCGTGGTCGTTCCGATCATCCTCGGTGTATTCCCTCGACTCGTCGATGGGCTCGGCCATAACGATTTCCGTTGCGGGGCACGTCGATGTGATTTCGTTCGTCGTCGAGGTTACCGAGTCCTTTGTTTCGCGACACGTTAACGACGGAGGTTCGGGTATTCTAGATCTGTTTTCCGGGTTGTTCAGTACCGAATTGACAAACTTTCGCGTCTCGAGTGTAAGAGCCTTGACTTTTTTCTCCAAGATGTGATTTCTCCTGATTAGATCGACCGTTCTCGCTAGAATATTGAGGAGACCTGAAAGGAAATTTTTAGCACATTATTTCGGCGCATTTTTATGGTATACGAATTAGCCATGATTTGTTAAATTTTTTTGTTTGGGTTTATTATATTCGCTGAGCTTGTTGGGTTTAAATATATATATTTCATTATTCATATTTATGAATAAGTGATCAATGTAATGTTTATTAATAATAACGAGCTATTCATATATTTTATTATTTGTTAATAATGAGTTAATACTAACTATACTATTAATATTAATAGAATTTATTAATATTAATAAATGTCCGTACAAATTCATGTAAATGTTATCATTATTATTAGTACATATACATATATATCATTAATTTAATAGATCATGAATATTTACCTGCTCGTCGTTTTAGAATAATCCATTGTTCTTGACGTTCCATCGAAATTCTTGTGGAATAAGAAACTTTCAAATTGTTGTTCCGATGATTCGCGTGACTCGGCGTATTAGAAATAGAATCAGGACAGGACGATGCTGTTGCACAATGGGGCGAGTCAACCCTAGCGACACGTGCACCCGACATCTGTCGCGTTTCGAGGGTTCGATACTTTTCGACAAATCCAACGGCGAAGTGATTTCTTTGTCTTCGCCTCGTGTACGGGTAGGCTGCGTCTGTTCTCGGCATTGGAAAGTCCGCCATGCAGACTACGGGAGCCATTTTGTTCTCTCGCCTTATCGTACCTTTTGATTAATGTGCCTGGAAAAATAAAAGAGAATTCGCTGTTCAATGCGTTACGAGTTCTGCATCATTCATCACGCTGCTTTTCGCTCAGTGACAATTATGTACGAAAATGGATGAATTTAGAGGTTAGGTTATCGCGAAATATTAAAAATATCGGTCGATGCTTCTCGAATTGAAAACGAAGGATCAACGTGTGCTGCGGGAATGTCAGATTCAAAGTTAACCTATAAATCGACGATTAAACTGCTGGCCATATTTGAAAACTACATTCAATGAACGGATCGACTTGAAATTTCGTACATTTTTTTCGGTGCTATCGCAATTTGGCTTTGACCGAATCATTTCGTAAAATCTCTGTGACAATACTGGTGGCATTGTTTTCTTGAACAAATTGAAATAAACAAAAAAAGAACAATTCAGCGATTTTTCATAATTGCTTCAATCGTTAACATTTTTTTACAAGATTTGATCGACGAGTTTTTTTTTCAATACAAATAATTGCCGAAATGACTTCCCATCGAGTTAATTATTTTTTATGTTACAAGTCATACCTGGGATATGAAGTTCTTTTAAATAATCCCATATTTAAATGCACATGTAAAAATTAATGTTATTATAATGATTATTAATATAATTTATTGATAAATATTAATAAATGTGAATATACGTGATTATTTATATGGTTTTTTTAAATACAAATATATGTCAAAAAGACTTTTCATCAAGTTAATAATCTTTTAGGTTATAAATAATTCCTTGGATGAGAAGTTCTTTGAAATAATCCTGATTTTTTAATTGCCTAACCTTCATTGTAAATGTTTTCTTCTCACCGTAAAAAACACTTATCAAAGTTCTCTATAGATATTACTGATCTGATTTCCTCGAGCCCATTTTTTTTCGGTTTTGCGATTCGATTGGTACCAATATCCAATACAGATAACGGTTTTCGAACGAATTCATAGTTCCCCTAAACTTGCACGTGTACACGAGTTGACGGAAGTCTCGACGGGGAAAAAAAAACAACGCGACGAGGGATAGAAACGGGCGAGCTTCTTCGCGCGTTCCCCTTGGTTAGAGAGCAGCGATCTTATAATGGCCTTGGAGGAGAAACCTTCTCATTGCCCTTTGTGCACGATGGCACGTGTCCGGGGAGTTTCAGCGTTATTCCGCCTGCAATTTTCGGTTGGGTATCAGTCGGTGAGAGGCTAAACGGAAATATGAGGACCACTGAAATTGGAAGTGAAATTGCATCGCTCGGTTCAATTTATGCTTTAATCGATTTTCTCTAGCGATATCGTTTATCGAAAATCGATTGGTCAGCAATCGATTATACTTCGAACATTGAACATCCGTCGTATTCATGGTATACTCGGATGGGGAAAAAGTAAAAGTGTATTCCGAGAGAGGTCGCCACGTTGTTCCCCGTTCGATCGAAAAATCGTTCGCGCGTCACGCGAGACCGGCAAAATTTTCTGAACGAGCGACGATCTTATCAGCGTTCCGCTGTTGACTCTCGAACGGAAGAGTAGGCGAGTGGGCACACAATAGAGAATTCTTTCGCGACAAAACGCTCTCATCGTCACGTGTGTAACGTCTCATCAAAGATGTACGAGAGAGGTTATTTTTTTGTTTGGCTTCTATGACTCGACGTTGAATACGTTCAAGACACATCAACTACCACGTCACGAATTGTATCGCGCACATTTACGCGTCATATTCGGGCACAATAATTCATACGTAATTTTCGTCCATTGTGCGACGACAAAATGTCGATAAAGTCCCCACCGATGAATTGGCACAATCGTCTTCTCGATAACACCCGAAAAGGATCACTGATCGTTTTAGCTTCCAGCGACATTGGAACGCCCACATCGAATAGCGGCGAAATACGTAACCGTCGAACTCATTGTTCCAATAAGTGATGTGACAGGTGACAAAATACGAAGCGAGGATACAGAAGGCAAATAATACAGAATAAAACTCGATTAATCAGTGGACTTCCGATTTATTTATTCAGACCTAACAGCTTTCGTTTCGTCGATTATTTATTTACTTTTTTCTCACATCGTAACTCGTGCAGCACAGGTGGGGGAGGATCGGAACGAATCTGCGATTTCCTAACAGATGGCGCTACTCGCTAATCTCACACGTGATTTTGTTAACGGCTACGAAATGTTTCGAAGCATCGTTAGCCATCTTTGAAACGTAGTATGTGTCAACAACGAAGACGGTGAACAACACGTCTACTCTTCGATGTAAATATATCAAATTACGTGACGAGTTACCAGTCACAAGACACGATGAAGTGATACCGCTGAACGGATATGCTTAGGATATACTTTGGAAACGGAACCTTTTGCGGTCGCCATTTTTGGATCTTTGGAAATTGCAACTTGCTAACAAATAAAAAGGTAAAAAATCATCAAAATCGTTCAAAAGCAATTCTGAAAAATGATACGAAATAAACAGAGTGAATGTGTCGATCGCGTCAACGAGCATTTCGACGTAACCTACGAATAGACACTGAAATTTGAAAGTTGGGTATAATCGATACGAATTGCGAGCATAACCTCGACTATGTTCGATGTCTTCAACAATTTTTGGCCAATTATGACTTTTCGATGATAAAAAAAAGGATGGAAACGGCCTTCCGAGCGTTTTGATAGTTCGGGGATCGGGAGTGCGTGCGTACTCGCGTACGCTGCGACAATGGGGTCATGCTGGCAGGCACGTGCAGCTCGGAGCATATACGTATGAGAGACCCGCTACTCCCACACCGTCCTATCGAGTACTCTTAGTAATGTAAGCGAGTTCTATATATGCGAGGAAACGAGTTTCGGCACGTGCAGAACTTTCCGTCTTTCCCCACTTTATGCCTATATGTAGGCACATTCGTCTGGTCCCTGGGAGATTCGAGCTTTTGCATGATATCCCTCCCACGTTGACACACGTGTATAGGTTAGGTTCTATGCCTACTGTTTTATTTTGTATTAAAGCAGGATTACACTTTGAAACTAAATTATTATTTTGAAAATAAAGTTGAAAATATGTTTCTTTTTAAAATGACGTTGTAAAAATGATTTTTAAAAATAAAAAGCAGAAAATAATTTATATGTAAAAAAATATTTAAGTAAAAAATCTCTGTTTTTTTCAACCACTTTTTAAAAATAGAATATATTTGAAAAATCTATTAACATATATAATCATTTAACACTGTATTTTATTTACTGTAAAATAACCTTAAATTTCTTAAATAAAAATCTTGAAACTAACTGTGATAATAATTTCTCTAATTATTATTGTGGCAAATGAAATACTTTAAACGAAACTTAATTGATCATATTTATCGAGCATTAAACAAATTAACTGTCCTGAGCTTTTGATCGTAATCATTTATACGTTACTTGGCAATTCAATTATTATTAACTTTTTAGTACATTATATAAACGCTTGATCCAAAAAACATTTTTTACCGTATAAATTTCATAAAAGATATACAGATCGCAAAATCTTTAAATTTCACGACATTATCAATTGTTTGCTTATTATTTCAATGTCAAATAGAAGTGTCCGATATATTGACACTATAAAACCGTTGAAATAAAGTTAATACACGAGGAACATGGCGCGCGTCATGTAAAATAGTGCTTGAAAATTTCGCGAAACTTTCGGGATTTTTCGTATCAATTTTTATTTGATTTTTAACGACGAAGAATTTCGTATTACAAGTATTTTAAAAAAAATCAGTAACAGCGAATAGTCTTCCGATGTCTTTTTTGGATCCCGTGATGAAACCAGGTTTGAAGCTTGCATCGTTTACCGCAGTTTCGTATTTTCAACAGTACGCGAAATCAAATTCCTCAAACTTTTTGCAAATCGTTAAATAACGATTCTAAAAAATCTTTCGATTATTACAAATTGGGTAAAGAAAAACTTTTTCGTTTCTTTTCAATGACGAAAGCTTTCAACGTCGTTCAAAAACGACGCATCAACGAATAACTCGAAAAGCGAAGCGTCCGAAATTACAAAACGAAAATTAAGACTTAATTTTCTTGTGTAATTAAGACTTAAGATAATTAATTATCAATAATTAATCGATCGATCGAAAATTATTGATAATTCCCGTACTAGCTGATATTTTCGTTCCCCTAAAATCGTCATTCAACATTACGCGTTTCGTCGATTGGCCCAACACGAAAACGTTGAAATTCTTTTTCTCTGCAAGTAATTCCAAGCTATAGTCAAACATTCGAGATACGAAAAATCCCCAAAAAATTCTCCGAATTCCCTCAGCTGGGTTGACCAATCGAAAAATAACTCGTTCGAGTTCAGAATTCCTTACCTCGCGTTTTATTTTCTTCAAGTTTACGCGGACAAGCGGTTGGCCGCTCTTATCAGAAGTTACAACACTTTTTCCTCCCGCAGCACTGAACTTTTCGCACTCGACGAGGAAAAAAAAAAAACGACAGTTTCACAAACGAAATTTGCGTGGGTACGTGGGTGAATTTTTTGTGAGAAAAAAAATAGAGTCCGAAAGTTCGTCCGAGGATGAAGCAACGCCGGAAGTTCTTGCGGGGGAAACGCGCGAGCCAAATATCGTTTCAGCGTATGCACGCGTGACGCGCGATCAGTCCGAGTTGCCAGATGCTTCTGCGAGACTCGCAAACTCGGTTCACTGTGCTCTCCACATAGAGAGAGAGAGAGTGAGAGAGAAGGAGAAGGAGATGGCTCTCGCGCCTCTTGGAGACTCGATTGGGTGGGGGAAGCTCCAAAATCGGACGGCGAACGAAGAGGTGACGATGAGAGTGGGGTCGGGGGTTTGGAGGGGAGGTACGTTACGAGGCAGTGGCAAATAGGAATAGCGAGAGAAAAAAAAAGATTTTAGTGTCTACGGGTCTGTCGTGTTGAGGAGAATGAGAATCGCCACGTGCGCCCCCCGAACTACTTGTCACTGACCATGCGCCACCGCGATCCCCTGCGTCCCCCCACTCCTTCGTACATCGCTCGCGTTCTCTCTCTCTCTCTGTTTCTTTCCGCTTCTTTTAAGGTAGCTTCACACGTAACGATATTGGTATCTGTCAAACGGCTATGCGACATCTGGCGGCGAAAAACACAAACTGTTTCTCGGGACAATGCCTTCACGGAAATAATAAGTATTCGCAATACGACATCGCAAAAACTGATCCGCGCTGATTCATCAAAAGTACCTATTGGCACCTCACAGAAGAAACAATACTCACCGATTGTTTCTTTTGAAAAGTTGCCCTTTAGATTCGATAAATAATTGGGTTTCGGTTTCCACGGTCATCTTAAATGGTCGACGTTTCTCGGGCGAGCTTTCGCGGAGAACTGACGTTTCGTGCTCGGGTGTCTATCCGAACGATAATTTTTAGCTGATTACGAATATCATCGAATTTTTGACGATAGCACTACACAGAGCAAAAAAATTGTGTTTCTAGAAGTTTTTTGCGATTTTTTCATGAAAATTTTGGGTTTTGGGGGAAATAAATTATTGATTCTTGCTCAGGGGATAAAGTTACATAGAAATGGACTATTTGAAAAAATATTTAAAATCCAAAATTTTTTTGGATTTTTGGGCGAAATAAGTTTTATCACTAAATCATGGATAACTTCTTTTCCTATGGGATTTGGCGCTCCACTTTGCGCTCAATCTCTTCGTTATGATTTTACCTTCAAAATGCTTTTTTAATCATTAATGTCCGATGACTTTTCGATTTTTGGCAGAATTTCAAAGTTGGACCATCAATTTTTGCAAATTTTTCCATACATACCCCTTTGCCTCTTTTTTTTCGATTTTTCAAGTGGA
>JAPYZI010001751.1:0-29067 GCA_030523105.1 Ophioninae sp. A BG-2022a | reverse complement strand
CTATTATGATGTAATTTGATCCCCTGAACACGAATATACCATTCATTTCCCCAAAAACCCAAAATTTCTATGAAAAAATCGTAAAAAACACCTTAAAACCCGTTTTTCTTCGCTTCGTTCCATGCTTTCGACAAAAATTTTATGATATTCGTAATCAGCATAAAATTTCCGATCAAATGGACCCTTTTAAGAGTTCAAAAATGAAAAAAAAAACGAAAAAGGACGTCAGAAAAAAATCCCCGAAAGGTTTTTCGCATTTTCCCAGTCTAATTTTGCACTTATCGGTTGACACACATACATATACGTGTGTATGTTTTCTTTGTTACCACACTACGCGCGTCTTTTTTCCGCGCTCCGCTCCGCGCCCACGCTCAGCGCTCGACAATTGTCCTGCCTCAATTCTTCGCCCGAAAAATCAAGAATTCTTGGCCCAATTCTACCATTGGGTTTCACTTAAAATTTTCGAAAACCCGGTTTTCCATTTTCACTGGATAACTGTTTCTCGCTAACTTGCCCTTCATTATTCAATGCCTTGTATCACAAATGAAAGAAATTACAGTGTTCATTCGTCCATGTCGTTCCAGACGTGTATCCTTTGCCCCTGAGGGACGAACAAAATCAAATCTTTTCGTGGTTATCACGAAACAAGCCCTTCGGTATCAGAGGGTCGAAGAACGTCCCAGGTAAGTGAGACACGTTCCCTTGAAGGACAACCTGATTGGACCATTGAAGAAAAATAGCCGACGATAAAACGAGAGGGAAACAGGCTGGACAAACAAGAAGTTGTATGGAGCGTAACAGAATGTACCCAACGCAATGTCCATTGCGCCAGGGAAATCTCGTTTTCATTCGTCCTCCAAGCTCACCATTCTGTCACCGCAACACCACCAGAGGGAGAGTGAGAGAGCCAACAAAATATGTCTGGTCCTTTAACTTTTACCTTACACGGGACGTTCCACGCGGAATATTATTCGAGCCACGACTCCTCTCGTACGTCACAATTTTACACCAACTTTCGATTTGACGTCCGAAAAACAAAAAAAAAACGTTTTCATCCCAAAATTTGAAGGGCTTCGATCGTATTCGTTTTCTCGTTGAATATTTGATTGGGCGTCCGAGGAAATGGGACAAAAAGGGAGTAACATGATACTGGTCGTATCGGACGAATAAAAATTCTCTCGTCCATTTTGCCTGGAGTGCCACGCATCTGCTTGTACAACGATGACGTACCTCTCGATTTCGAGTTTGCGTGTATTTCGTCTCCTTTTATAAAACGGGTTCACCCCATGGGACTCCAATTTCATATTTTCCCAAGCACTCGGATACATGACGAACAATGTATACGTAACCACACACGTATCCAGTTATTTATACTTTTTATAAGGTTGGGATATTTCGGTATGTTTGAATATCTGTACGGTGGGGATTTAAAGCAAATATACTTTTTAATCGGTAAATATAACTTTCAATCGCTTTTCGGATCTTCGTCAAAGAATATCAATTATTTTCGTGATGGGCAGTGTTTGCCGGAAAGGAAATTGAAGATTCCGAAAAAAAGATAAAATTCGAAATTTCAGTTCGAGGTTGGAGAAATGAAGATTATTGGAATTTAAGTGCGGGACAAAGCAAAAAACATTTTTATTTACTCTTCTCGTCCAGTAAAATTCATCAAAATTCACATAAAAATTGTGAAAGATATGTTTCAAAGTGAATAGGTAAAACTCAGTTCCATCAAAGTTTTCTCCGTAGCAAGAAAATTATGAAAAAAATTATGGAAGTCTTTTAAAGCCAACACATGGCGGACGATGCGTAATGAAAAATTTCCTTCGGTATGAAAAACATCGTAAAATTGTTTCTTTTAAAGTCTTCAAAGATCCATCAAACATTACAAAATTCCAATTAACTTGAAAACATTTCTTGTTTTTTTTTTTTTTTTTTTTTTCATTTTTTTCGTATTCACCGTTCAATTACATTAATTATTCTATATTCCTTCAAAACGAATTTTTTTAACACTTCTGATTTTTTTATCCTCCCAATGGCAAACGTAATGGATGTCGCAGCATAATCCCATTCTCTACCAGACTAATCTTCTTTCCTCCCTAACTCCCCCGGAATGAAAAACCATTTTATTGTTCGAGTGCTTTCGTTTATATTTTCATCTCTTCTTATTCTTTAACGAACCAGATGTAATCCTGTTGTTTCATCGTAGGTCTCGTGGGCGGAACTAAACGGAATGCACGTAAATGAGAGGGTCGGTTTGCAGCTCAGCTTTTTCGCGCCGAATTCACTGAATCTTATTCGTCTTTTGAAAATAAAAATTATTTTTATTTTACCAAAAATACACATTCTACAATACCTAAAAATATATAATATTTTTCTATATAAAAAGAAATAGTATTTTATTTATTATAAAACATATATATATATATATATCATAAATATGATAAAAAAATCATGATTAAAATATGATGTATTATATATTTTACTTATATTAAAAAAAATGGATCGGACGGAAAATCAGTATGACGTAACGACCCTCGGTCCAGCGGATATTTCGCGCACGTGTGATTTTATGGGGCATGCGCGCACGCGCGCACGAATTGTGCACGGAATACGAAATTTCGAAAGCTCACGGATAATACAGGATTTTTGTTGCACATTTGCAAACGGCATTGTTAAATTTTTACACCCCGATTGGAAATGAATGAATGTGGAATGGAGTCCGTTGTAGCCGAAGAGATATATGAATGTACGATAATCACCGGGCAACGAGAGGGGTCGATCGATTTTTCTTCGGCCTATATTCAATGCGGCAAAAGAGACAGAGCGAGAGAGGAACTTCCGGTTCATCGGTGCTATCTTTGTACGGGGATACGCTTCGCTACGAGAAAGGCGCGTTCCCATTTATCACGGGCGGGTGCGATACAAAAAAGCGAATGAAAAAAAGAGAGGGAAAAAGAAAAAAAGAAACGAACGAGCCAGGTCGCGAGCGCGAAATAAAGAAACAAGCTGCAAAAAAAAAAAAAAATAAAACAAAAAAAAAACGAGCGAGTCTACTTCAAAAGGATACCAAGGCCGCATTGTAACTGCAAAGAGAATAACGTGTAGAGAAATCTGATAAAATCGCAAGTGGTCGCTTTTAGGTCGTTTTCCACTAGACGGTCCTTACGAATTTTCGTTAAATTGGCGTTTTTTAAATGATTGATTATTATTTTTTTTATTTTCATTGTTATTTTAATATCGTTTTATTTTTATTACCGATTTATTATGTTTTTTGTTATCTCTTTAATTGATTTATTATATTGAAATAATTGTTATTATTGACTTTTTGTTTTTCTTTGTTTTCGGTACTGATGCAAATATCAAAAAGATATTGTTTTTTTCTTTGATAAATATAATAATAAATCTCGTATTATGAGGAATGAATTTGGACCTCTTGAATTCAAGATAAGGAACACAAACAAACCCAAATAAACACAAATAATATATTTATTATTTATATTAGTTATTTATTTTTTATTATTTATCTACCTTTATTATTTATTAATATTTCTACCTAAAGATAGTAATAGCAATAACAATTTCCACGAAAAAAATTAATCAACGATACATATAATACATTCGTTATTGTATGAGGTTTATTATTATTTTTATTATTGGAATAAAAAGTAATACGTTTTTTACATTCCTAGAAAACCCGTAACCCCAAGCTTCTTTTTTATGGAAAAATACGCTGTATGTCTATATAACTGAATGTTAATTGTCAGTGCGGCTGCCTTTCAATTCCGGATGTCGCGCAGAGCGAACCTTGTGTAAAAAAGGAAGAAATTGGCTAGCACAGTCCGAGTTCGGAAGGCTATGCACGACTGAGGCAGCGATGTGCAAGTTTTCGACGTGCAAATTTATTTTGTGCGAAGCTATTTAGATTTCCAGTGGCACAAATTCAACGTTAGCTTCCCTCTTCAACCCCTAATTGTTCGAAAAATTCAGACGGTTTGACTCTAATTTTTGTCGCATTACATTTTTGTGAATTTCAATCCATAGAATTCATGATCATTTTTTACACGTTCGATTAATTATTCACATAAAAATTCATTGTACAAATCTTGATTAGAATAAATTTCAAAACTTTGAAATGGGAATTTAAATAAAATTGTATTCGTATTTTTACTTTAGAAATTTAATTTCTATTGTTGAACAAAAATTAAACGAAAATTTCATTAAATTAAAGCAACTTCTTTACCAAATTTAATAAACGCGTAAAAAAATGTATTTTATACAAAAAAAAGGGATTAAAATGTTACATAAAACGAAAGTAAATTATTAAGGGAAATAATAATATTTGTTATCATAATTTTTTTTAATTATTCAAATAATTCTTTTAAATTCCCATCATGATAGAATTTTAACTTGAACGAGCTACCGAAGGCTGTCAAAAACAAAAGCTCGCGAATAATGGATGTCAACGCGATGTTTTATGCATAGGCATCTAAATTTCACTCGCTTCCTTATTATACCCATAACACTCCAAAATCATTTGCATGCACCTCGCTCCGAACTTCAACTTTTCACAATGAATAAAAAAATCGCTTCAAAATCACCGTAGCGGCGAACAACCGCGACAACATTTCCAAGAAGTATTTGCAGTCGAAGCTAACAAACGAATCGTTTTAGTATTACGAAAACCAACAATTATTATCAATATCGCAAAATAATCAGGAAATAGAAAATTAAAAATCTTTCAGACTTCAAGTGCGGCATTTTTGTAATATACGTACTTGTACATTTTCCGCGTTTTATGCAATTCACAGCTTCCCCTAATTGCATAAAAATCTTCGGCTATCGCAAGAACTTTTGCACCATCATCAGTCGTTTTAAAAACTTATATATTTATGGAATCACTGAAATTTAAACTGGAATAAATTTAACTCTGCAATGTCCGGCTTTTGGTATAACCTCGAATAAACCAAAGTAGGATAATTTCAAACTAACTTTATAATTGTAGATAAATCTTATATAATCTCATAACTACAGCATAACTTCGAAAAACCCTATAACTACAGGGCAACCTCAAAAAACCCGATAATTGTATAGTCATTTAAAAAAAAACAATAAACATAGGGACAATTAATAAATAAATAAAAAAACCTCTAATAATAGGATTATTAAAGCGACCTCCAATAACCCATAATCACAGGATTATTTAAGGTTGAAGCAAAAACCTGACGTAATGAGTTTAAATGGACTTCGAAGCGAGGTGAAAAAACATACCTTAATACCGCGTTGTTACCGGGTATTTGCCCAAATGAAAATCATCCCAAAGTGCAACGATAAACGCGTTCTATTGCGATAATTATTATCTCCGGTGATCTCGATCCATTAAATCCGGCATGACCAACGTGCCTTGAATTGTCTAACTCCATTACGCTAAATATATAGGGTCCACCCTAAAAATATAACGTTCGATCTCGTTGAAAGCGATCCAGTAATTATAGCCGTTACGAAATTGACGAAAATACCCGGAAAATGGAAACACGAGGGAGAAAGATGGAAAGAAGGGCGAAGGAAGAGAGGAAGGGGGAGGGGGGGGATGGAGAACAGTGAAATATAATGCATATCGCCGTAGGACATTTTAAGCCCCCACAATTCGGCACAAAGTAATCCCAGAGCGAGTACCAGCTCGGCGATAATGGCTTGCATATATATATGTACGTAACGTAACGAGGTGCACGTTCGCCTCGTATGGAAAACGAGAAATGGTCGTGCACATGGCTTTGAGCGCACGTTTCAACCCCATCTAGTGCGAGTTTCCAAAAGGAACGTTTTCAGGACGTATGAAAACTAATACCAGCCTTGGAAATAACAGTTATCCAAGTAACTTTAATCCGACCCTCGAACGAACAAAATTTCATAATCTGTCATCAGTTGGTCAATGTTATTTCATATTTTTACGATTTATGCCTGGAAATTTTATGAAAATAATGAATAATCGTTCCGCACTTGAAGCAACTCGAATAAAATGGATAAATTCAACAAAATCACGCACAAATCGTATAATCAAAGTCAACTCTTCGTTAAAATAATATAAATTCTAGAAAAAAAGGATTTTTCCCGAAACCGTGTTTTTCAAAACGGTATACACGATTTCTTAAAATCTAATGAACTTTAATGAACGAGTTCACTGAATTTTGAATTAATCGATGGCTTGACATAAAATTGGTGAACTTTGAATTGTATGAATAGATTCACTTTAAATTTCGCACTCTCTGGCTGTATAACAGCGAATTACATTAGCTTTTTTAAATATTTGTTTTTTCATGTATTATTAAGGACTGTCAGATTTTTCCTCGATAAATTAAAACAAAATCGTAATTATTTTTCTGGTAATTGAAAGATGACGATAAAAAAAAAGTTTGATAAAGTCTTACCCAATTTAATGATTAATATTTATTAACAAATATTCGCACACAATATAGTTGAAGTATGTACAAATGAATGTCCAAAAGATTTTTAAAAATTCTTACGTATTCATAAAAATGTAATTCTCTTCCCGTACTCCTGATTTTCGTCAAAGCATCCTAACCATAAAAATCCATCAAAGATTAATCTTCTCTCGATTAAAATGATAATTATCTGAAAAATTAACAATTCGGCATCAAGCCAAAAAAAGACAAATGTTTTTGCCAGGAAAAAGCGGAAGAATTGGATTCGACAAGTCCGTAAAAGTAATCTTCCTTTATTTTTTTGAATTTCAATCGATAGCTGCTAAGCGAACCGAAAATTTCGACTTCGAGTGTTGGGGAAAAAAGGTAGCCCTGATCGAACGAAAATTGAATTTTACTCGGGCGCACCCTGTCGCTTTAGTTCCATACGGGAGTATTGGATTAAAAGAGAATGTATCTCGTTCTTTCGTTCGACATGATTGCTCTGAACGTTGAAGCGTTGCGATGCCTATACGTTTGTCACATTGAGGAACAGTTGTCAACTGATGATTGCTTTTCAAATGGTTGTACTAGCACGTGATACTGAAAATAAAGGTGACAGAAAGAGAGAGAGGGAGAGAGAGAGAGAGACTGATTGATGGCGATGGCTTAATTAAAACATAGGAACAAAGTTAAAAATAAATAATCATACATAGCTAATTCGCTAGTCAAGAAAAGAAAAAGACAACGCAGTATAATAAGAAATTAACTCTACATCCAAATTTTACAACGTGACAGACAATCGTACGAAATCACGATTCGTACAAATTCTTAAAAAATCATATAAAATCATATATTGTTTCCCTTATTTATTTAATCCATTTCACTCAAGTTTAATAAGATGAAAATTTAATGTTCGCATTTCATTAAATTTTATTATTAAATTCGAAGTTTAATGAAAATTAAATTTTAAAGAGAGTGCAGTATAAAAAAAACAGGGAGAGGGAGAGAGAGACGATCAAACAGGCGCAAAGACCGACCAACCGACAGAGATAGGTCGAGGAAGAGATAGAGAGAGAGAAGGAGAGCAAGATAAAAGGAGAAAGAGAGTAACAGACACGCGTGCATATATGCAGACTCCCGGTGAAAGCGAATACAATTTAAATTAGACAGACGTTCCCTACTGTCCACTGGACCGTAAGTCTTACCCCTGCGGTAAACGTCATGACCAGACATTAAATCCCCTTCTCCGCACCTGCTCCTCTCACTCTCTCTCCCTTTCCATCCCCTTATCCATCTCTCTCATCCAATGGGAGAAACGTTAGTCTCTCTGCACTTTCTCATTGCCAAAAACAGTGCAGCAGCACACCCCCCCCCCCCCCCCCTCGCCGCTGTCCTACTAAACGTCCTCTTCATAGCCGGACTGTTGGACAGTTTTTTTTATCCCCATTTCTTTCCCCTGGTCAGCCTCCCCAAATATATGCTGAGCAAGGGCGACACATTGTAGCGGGGTTGTACACGTGGTCGAAGGGACGAGCAGGAAGGGCGGGAAAGGGGGGAACCGCGAGAACCGCGCTAAACGTTCCCGTCTCGACAACGAAGCTCGATGATTCATTGCTCGAACGAAAAACGGACACGTGTTTCGGAGGAGTTCGTCCAATTAGGAAAAAAAAAAAGAAACAAAACAACAACAACAACAAAAAACATCGAATAAAATGAAATTTAAAAAATGTTCCAACGAAAAATACGCGAACAGGGGTGAAAAAGATTGAAGTTTTTGCACGACCGAGCGTTACGAACGGATTTCTAAATGAAAATGAATAATGAATTTTCACTCTCGGCTTCCGGATAGAACGATCGAATTTGACGCTCTACCTGATCCGATCACTTTCTCGCTGTCGTGAACTACTCTCATCCCCCACGATAATTCACCGATTTTTTTTTTGTCTCAGTGCTTTTGATTTTGTTGTTTTTTTTTTTTTTCGTTTTTCTTTCCACTTTTTCAACATCGAAAGATCCTCAGTGCTGATTTCCAACCCGTACGTCACCACGTACCACGAATCGGGAGTAAATATAATTACAGCTGGACGCTAACCCCTAAATTAGTTTAATGATTTTCCGTGAGTGATGAAAGTTCGCCCGAGACTTGGATGAAAAAGTGAGGGTCCGAGTACAGCACCTGTGTCGGCTATTATACAGCATAATAAAAGGACTAGACGCGCTCTCGACTGTCCCGATGAAAAGCTCCCTGGAGACTACACACTCACGTACACGTATATCGTAGACTGATTGTTCAATTCCCTCTCAAGTCCCCCCTCTCTCTTTTTATCTCTCTATCCCTCCCCGACCTTTATTCATTCCACTATGTGTGTTACTTCGAGCATACATTTACCCCCCCCCCCCCCGGCGGCTCCTCATCTGGGAGGGCATAAAACGTCTCTCGCGAGAGCTGCCGAGGCCTGAGGGACTGAAAGATGGCTGGTGAGAGAGAGCGAGGAGTGCGGTAGGTGGCTAGGACGAAAAGACAGCCGAAATTGGAATTTGCCAGCATTGTGCGAATCGCTGCATCCATATTCATTTATTCATAAAGATATCGATCGTGACGTCGATAGAAAAATATTCATCAGCTTTCATCAATTTTTTTCCTTTTTTTTTTTTCTTTCATTGCCAAACCTACCTATTCATCAAGCAATCAAAGACTCCAAAAGTTTCGTCATTGATACGAAATTTTGACATTTTTTTTCAATCGACTCTCATCAAAGGAGGAGGTTTACTATACGACTGAATATATACAGAGTTATTGGTAATTTAACCTACTCTTCGAAAAGAGTCATTCTCGAGACTACTCAAATCTAATTAAGAGCAAAAAGAAGATAAATCAACGGATACTATTAATTCGGAATGAAAATTGACTAGTTACTGAATTATGATAGTTTTACGATTTAAAAAAAAAACAAATTTATACTTTTCTGAAAGCTGACAAATGCATTAATATAAAAAAGAAAAAAAAATGGCAAGCCCGAAACTCGTATATTCCGAGAAATAAAATATTTACCATTTGGCATCTTACATTTCTTGCATTATGTGAATTTCGGACGGGCAATTTTTGTTTAACATCAATTGAATAAAAATAATATTTTTAAAAAAATTGTTTTAAAAAAACGATTTAAAAAACGTACACTGATAATTAAAAAAAATTGAATTAAAATGAATGATCACATCGAAAGAAATATGGATATCCACAATTCGTACGATATCGTAAATAAAAGATCTCAAGTGACAAATCTTTAATTTCTGATATCATGCAAATTTTGAATATTTAATTTTAGATGTCATTTAATTTAATTGATGTTCGTTTAATTTAATTGCTATTTGCTTATCAGTGTACTTTTTCAAGGCCGGTTTTTCGTAATTTGTTTTACCTTAATTCTCGCTGATTGTAAAATCCAATAAAACTGGGAGGAACCGTTATATCAATGAAAGTGAACATCAATGAGGCTGATAAATAATTCGATGTTTCTTGTTGCGAGCTGTCAGTAAAAGAGGAGCCATGGATGGCACTTGATGCGAGTATCCGGTTCATCAGAGACTCCGAAACCCAAACGGATTTCCCCCTGCCCCCATCCTCTTCTAACCCTCCGTCTGTGTTAAGCACAGCCTGGAAAGTCGTATAGGCAATATAATTGGGTTATCCGGTGATTCATTCGCATCGAATTCGTAGAGAGTTCACGAACGGTAAATTAGCGAGCCGTTTCCGTTTTCGACTCGAGGGAGAGGGAGGAAAAGCTTCACGGGTATAAATCTATTCATTCGTCGCCCCGGGAACGAGTGCGTTCAGCTCTTTGCGCCGTGTACCCACATATTGGAGAATCCGGCACTTCCGGTTCCAGACTGAAGAATAGGAAGCTCCCAGGGCAATTCCCGTATACAAATGTGGCAAAGTGACGGACGGAAAAAATCCTACTGAAATGATACGCGTGTCTATTGAAAGCTTGTTAAACAAGTCGATGAAATTTAAGCAAATCATGTTTGCTTTATTTGAATTTAAGTAAATTCAAATAAATTCAAATAAATATAAAAAATGTTATTAACTAATTTTCATTCGTTCCTTAATTTAAATTAATTTATAAATGTAAATTAAATTTAAATCAAATTAAAATTTACGAACTAATTTTGTATAATAAATAATATATATGTTTAATAATAATTATTCTTTGTATGTATTTCCAAAATTTTATTGTGAATTTGTTTACTTAGAAAAGTGGGTGGACGATATTCACGTGTAGCATTGAAAAAAATGCAATTTGAATTGCATTTCAATGAATTAATTTTAATTCATTAATTCATTTGGGTTGATTTCAATATTTAAATAAATAAACGTAGATGTAATTTAAATGTCATGAAATGCGATTGGCAATTATCCTTTTTTCTCCTCCACGATTAATTAACAGATCAGAGATTAAAAAAGCAAAATTTTTATAAAATATATAAAAACAGAAATTCTGATTTCGCAAATTTAGTAAATCTACATAATTTCCATGCTGTTTGTGATGAACCAGAGGCTGAGAAACAGAGTGGAAGGTGAACCTTTTTGTCATCGATGAAGGCACACGTTGAAGGCATTGACCGGCAACTTGAACTACGGCTGAAATCCAATAAAGACATTATCCTCGAGGAATGCTTTGAGAGCTACGATTTGATCGTGTAACTCAAAACTCGGTGAAAAATGTCTGCGCGTAGAAAGATATTGCAGGGCCTGTCGGTGACAGATCTGGGAATCATGAGATCGGCTTGTCGATCCCCCTCAATGGTTATCAATTTCGCAAGCTCCTGCTTCTTCTTCTTCTTCTTCTTCTTCTTCTTCTTCTTCTTCTTCATTGTACACTCACCTATGTATACAGGGTGACTGGAAATTCGATTGATTCCTTCTAGGAGATAAAAGTAGGACTCTTTTGCAGTAAATAAGGTCATACAATTCGCTGCACAGGAACCAATAGCTTCCGAATTATTAAAACTTGATGTTTTCCTTTTTTACTTGCTAATGAAAAATATTCATTCTTTTATTTTTCAAACGTTTTATTTTATTTTATTGTTTCAATCGAAAAATTGTTTTTAACACGATAAATGAAACAATCATTATTTAAATATAATTTTATAAATTTTATCGTTTTTTTAAATCCCTGAATTTGAAATTAAAACAATAATATGGAAAAAAGAACTTTTTTGGAAAGCTAATAAGATAAGAAAGTTATTGAAATCGTGTGTACACAACGGTATGAACATTTTTTTTTTTTTTTTGAACAAGTACTGTTTGTTTGGACGAAACATTTTCTTGAACGTAGCTTTCGATTTTACACATATAACATAAAAATTTGAAAATTTTTCAAATTTATTTTGAAATACTTTGAATTTTTATATTTTTTAAATAATTATCATAGTTTTATAACGTTCGTACCATGTTTAAATAGTAACAAAAACCATCAAGTCTCGCTTACTCGATTACTTAGCAACGATTGGTTATCGTGAATTACGATATGACTTAATGAGCTCTACTTTGACCCCATTAAAAAAGAATATTAATCTCCAAGTCACCCTGTATATATCTGTACATGGATTTTTCAATTCTTTTTTTTTCCCTTACCCCAGATATCTGTAAACGCACATCGTAGTCTCATACACGAGAGAATAAAGGGCGACATTTGAACAGATGGGATTTGATCACGCGGGAGTTTCTCAATGTCGAGCGTAGACAGAGAGAGCGGAATAAGGACGCGAACGAGACGAGAGAAATAAAAAAAAGGGAGAGAGGTGGGAGGAGAGAAAAGAAGGAACGGGGTTGAACCGTTGAAAAAATATTCAAGATGGAAAGTACCGAGGTGCCCTCCTACGAGAGATTGGAAGAGGAGGATGTGTATTCCCTGCAAACCTTTTGACGTATAACGAAAAAGCAACTTTACGTAGGATACATATTGTACCTTGAAAGATCATAAGGGAGAAGCTGGCGAGGAAACTCTCGAGAGCTCGGGGCTATTGTCAACGGATATTCCGCTTGTGCATGGATATTTCTCAACGAATTCAAAAAAAAAAAATAAACAAAAAAAGGAACGACCAAAAAGAGGGCACGGAGCCACGGAGCGTTGCACAGCGTTCATGGCTGGCCTGTGCACAATGGACGTTTTGGATCGAAAAGGCCTGATGCATACAGCTACCTCGTCAATCGGCCAGGAACAGCTGATACGCGACGCAACGACACGTACAGTACCGGATGTGTGACGTCAAATTCACTGACGGACCGTGAAACTGCCAAAATGGAAAACCGTCGACACCCTAATGGATCATTGAAGAATATTTATATTTGAAAATTCTTGTCCCGGACATCCTTCGAGGCAAATGAACTTGACAATTCGAAACGGCAAATTATGTCGACGAGCGAACGAAAAGATCATTAAAAACAACGAAAGAACCTTGGATTGGTAGAGATTTTAAATATCAAACGGGATGAATGATAGGTTTTATTGGCAAGCAGAAAACAAAATTGGATTTGATAGAAGAGTCATTCTTAAAAATATCCAACATTCCATTTATCCAGTTAATTATTCGTCCTCTTGGTATAACTTTTAGCTAGTACATTTTTTTTTTAGTACTGTCATCGAGTGGATGGACTTGTACTGTTTGATCGTGGCTAGCCTAAGCAGAGGAAGTGCTGAATAAATAAAACAAATAAAATTTCCGACGAGTGAATCCTCATAAATGATATTTCAAGCGAAAGGAAATCATTAAGTTTGGGGAATCGGGCTTGGTTCATTGGTTTTTTCAAAACCTCAGGATTGGTTTTTTCGAAACCTCAGGATTGGTTTTTTCGAAACCTCAGGATTGGTTTTTTCGAAACCTCAGGATTGGATTTTTCGAAACCTCAGGATTGGTTTTTTCGAAACCTCAGGATTGAGTTTTTTGAAACCTCAGGATTGGTTTTTTCGAAAAAATATTTTTATTTTCCTAAAAGATGCTTCAGTTTTCTTCTAAAAAATATTTTCGCTTCCCTAAAAGATTATTCGGTTTTTCTAAAACATGCTTTAGTTTTCCTATGCGTTGCTTTTGTTTTCCCAGTAGACGCGTTGATTTTTCTAGGAAATTCAATCGCTTCGAAATATGAATAGTCAGTCCTGAAATAAGTACGAATTGAGATAATTTTCCATCTACTCTATAGGTGCCCACAAAATCATACTTATAAGAATGAGGATCAGGGCCCTGCCATTCTAACCTCAAAATGTCCACCGATATTCGCCGGATGACATTATAGAAAGAGATTGATGCAAAAATAGGTGGGCTCCGAATGAGAGCTTGCCGTATATCAATGGATGTCCCGAACGTAAAGCCAGTACTCGTGAATCAGCTTGTACAGATAGTTTGGAAGTGCGCGACGAAGTTACGCACCGCGAACGCGTGAGAGCACACGATGTGCTTGTTTGTAAGCCTGTACAACGAAGTTAGATTTCATTAGAACAAGTTGTACACGGTGCATGAGCAACGCGACGCAACTTCGTTGCCACAAGGGAGCGAAGGGAAACGTCCAAGTTGAAGGAGCTAGCGCGTCAAGTGAAATGCCTCGAAACACGTCGGAAGCCCAAATATCGCGTTCCTCAAGGTATCCCGATGCATCTCCTTTCCAGCCAGCAACGTCGGTCCTCCCTCAGCGATCCGGATAACCTCGTGCTTCTATCAGAAGATGGGCAGGATCCGGAGCACGGTCACGTAGTAATAAGCATCAGGATGAAGGATAAGGGCGGAAGGATTCGACCTGTTTTATTAGACGAATTTCTCGTTGGGAATAAACGGTTCATTGGGCTCTGGAAGATCCTGCTGGAGAATAAGAGGAAGTTGAAGAAAGAGAGGAACGCCATAAAATGCCAGGAGCAATTTGGCATTTCCTATTCATGAGACGTTTATGCGAATGGATGAAATTTTAGGCGCTCTCCCTCGACTTATTCCGATCCACTTGGTCGCTGTTGCGTTACACGCTCCAAATCTATACGGTGAAATACAAACGGAAGTTACTTTTCCTTTGTATTTATACGTGAAACCGTTTCCAATACTCGTCCAACGATTCCAAGCTGCATCTACGAACTTCGAATTCATCAAGAATCCTTCCCATCGAATTTTATTTTTCCAACTCTGGATTTTACTCCCGCGCTGATTTCGTTCAAACGGAATTTCGAATTTGACAGGATCGTTTTTTTTCCATTGGATAACTACAAATTTCAGATGAATTTTGAAAACCCGACGTTTTGGATTCGTCGAGAATAATCGACGGAGATAATTTTCATTTTTTTTTCGGGAAAATGACACGGATTTTAGTTTCACATGGATTTGATTCTACCGGATTTTGAATTTAATGAAAATCTTTTTTTCGTAACGCAATAAGATAACAGAAAACGATAAATTTTTAGTTTCGTATCAGAGAATGTTTCGAGAAAATAATTCACGATTAGAAAATTCAATTTAACGTTGCCAAAAAGTGCTGATTTTGGATTTCGAAATACCTAAAGTTCACCGAGCTTTCAACACAAATTGAGGATTACCCTAGTTAGTCGATGACTTTCGATTATCCTTAATGGCTTTAATGGTACGTCCTTATTTCATCAGCATTACTGCACGATTTGAATGACGATAATTGCTGGGTAGGAAATTCGATGCGAAAGTAATTGCGCAATTGTACGACAGGAGTAGAAATTGTGTTAACATTCCGGAATTGCTTCGATACCGCTTTACCTTAGAGCTGCGAATGAGCCAAGTTGTATGATCGCAAGACACCGTTCCGGCGTGAATAACAGCGCCCGGGAATGCAGCGAGGGATGTACGAATGTACTACAGCTTTTGACTGTCGTTCCGCATACGTAACTGCACAAGGATGGCAAGAAGTTGCACTCGAACGAAACGCGAGCACCGAGGAAACAACAAATCGTTTTGGATCGTAAAACTGGTGGAAAAGGTTTCGCAGTAACGTTAAATATATTCAAAGAAGTATCCGTGGCCTCGACTATTTCTTCGCAAAACTTTTTCTCGTTACCGTTCTATACACAATGATTTTTCTTCCTCGTAGCTTTTTCTTCCTCGAAGCTTTTTTTTTATAACCTAATGTTTTTTATTTTATTACATTTTATTATTGTTGGTTTTCGACGTGAAAAATTATTTTTGAAAACGAAACGATTTTTACGGATCATTTCGTAAAATGTTTTGTTTTTTAATACGTTTTATTGCCGTTGATATTGGACACGAAACGTAACTTTTGAAAAATGGAATATCTGTAGGTGCGAATTTTTTTTTCACGTTTGATATTGACAACATATTATTTATTTCTTTAAAATTATGCTTGGAAGGTTTTTGAAAATATGAGTATTCCGGAAATTAAAATTTGTATGCTATCTTCGGTTTCGGTACTTAATTCGTTAATTAATTCGTTTAACTCAATCGAAAATTTATTTTGAGAGGATTATATTCTTTTCGAAAAATGTATGTTGGAAATTTAAGTTTTTCGATATTTGCATTATTTATAAATCACCAATAATATTGTAGAAGAAATATAACTGAATTTTGTGAAAATCTACACAAAAGTCTAAAGTCAATTTTGCGATTGAAATAAATTAATAACAAAAAGCAACGTGATTTAATAATTTAACTTGGTTATTTTTTATTTTATTTTGTAAAGAGTTAAAATTTCGCTCTCACCGCGATGCCATTTTCTGTGCAACATCGTTTGTTGTACATCCTCAACAAACATCACGAGCGATATTGGCGATGACGGTGGATTTTAAAGTACGTATCGCCGTCGATATAGTTTCTCGTCACCAATGGCCATCGGCGAAATTTCCTGCATTTTCCAAAGGCGTCACAATATTGTCGCGATGTTAAAATGGTCGATAAAATTTAGCCGTGAGCTGTGTAAAGTTCGACAAAATCTTCCGGCTCTTTTATACCCGGTACGAAACGTCGAAAGTCGAGCTATACGAACTCGCCTCTGGCGTTGTTACGCGGGATTATCATACGAAGCGCAATATCCTCTGCGTTCCAGAAACCGATACGCGATATTTAAATACACCTAGTATTACGAGAACAAACCCTGCGATAAATATCCGCAGGATGTAATAAACGAAATTGAAAGTCTGTAAATAATCAAATCATTAAATTACATTTCAATGAAATATATTCATTTGAATTAAATAACATTTTGGAAAATGTTGTAATTAATATTTCTCAGAATTTGTACTTTGAAATTGAAAAAAATTGGAGAATCTAAATTTTGAAAAAATGTCAAAATAAATGTTGGCGTATTTTTCGTGAATGAAAACGCGATATGTGAAAAATGCCAACATTATCGTAAGATATGAAAAAGGACTTAAAAATATTAAAATTAATACGGACATTTTCAAGAAATCTTAAAAATATCAAAATTTACTTTCATACTTTCTAAGAGACCTTAAAAATTAAAAAAAAATCAATATGGAATTTTCAAGAGATTGAAAAAAAATAAAAATTCATTTTAACGTTATTAATATCTGTATTTTTATATATCTACAGCACCCCCGAAAAAACTTATCACCTGATTTAAGACCGTCGAACAAAGTTTCTCGATAAGCATAGCAAATAGCGATTGGTGTCTAATTTCAATAAATAACTTCCCTTCTTATCGAGTTCCGGCCAATCCCCGGCGAAGCCCCTCCACCGCAGTTAAGTGGTGGGGGAGGATTTATCTCGGGACGGAACTTGAATACTTTGAACCTGAACGTGTCTCCTAAACAAACCAGTCTCGATAGGGTAATTTCTGGCTCTTCGGATGCTGCAATCGGTCGAGTACAGAACGAGTGTACCGGGCGGATTACTCGAATCACTTCCGGCTATTTGAATAACTGCATACACAATCATATTTATCGTGTTCGAGAGACGTACGCGTACAGGGGGAATTATAAGCGGCCTAGAAGTGGGGGGGGGGGGGGAAAGGGGAAACGACCGACTGGCGATGTATCATCAAATCGTCGTGAATGACACATCTGGACATTCTAATACATGACGCATGTGTTTGGGCTTGAAACCAGTCGATGTGTACACCTACGAGAAAGATAAAGATGTGTTATGCCGGCGATGGGCATATCGAGAAGGACGGACCTGAAAGAAGATTGATGTCTCTTGGTACGCAACATACGACATGATCGGAAAGCCATAACTCCCGTAAATATATTGCCCGTAGTACGTAAAAGCATAACGCATCATACGGCCGTATTACCGTCCACTACGCGTATACGGGGTGACGGAAAAAAACAATCCCTATTTTCAACATTCTCGCTGTGTCATTAATTTCGAAAAAAAAAATAGCCGCCTTTCGGTGCCAATAATATTTGTTAGAAAAATATTATGCTTTTTATAGAAACAATCAAAATTTTGTTTTTGATGCATCCGAAATAAAATAATTAATTTTTTAAAACGAACCTTACCGGTTTGACGAATTTGAATCATATTTTCGACGGAATTTGAAAAAAAAATTGGTTGCCCTTTGGCGCGAGTGCTGTTCAGCAGAAAAAAAATGAAGTATTTTGTAAAAACAATCGGAATTTTATTTTCAATGCATCTGGGGTAAGATAATTAAATTTTGTATGCGAAATATACTCGTGAAAATTTTTTATCCGTCTCGTCTGAGGGACAATATTTTTCAGCGATGGATTTTGAACGACCTGTTGAAATTTCGATTGTTGATGGAAATGGAATTTACTTATCAATGGAATTAAAAAACGGTATGAATGTTTGAAGTGCGAGAATAATTGGAATTCTTAATTTGCAGAGAGTGGTTTTTAGCAGAAAAAAAATCAAACTTTTTAACAAACCAATCGGAGTTTTATTTGCAGGAGTGCAGGAGAAAAATAATTAAATCATGAACGCTAAATGTACCCGTGTAAACAGTCTTGTTGGACACAGTCAGGGAGTATAAAAAATATCGGATGTATCGTTTCGAGAGAATAGCTCTTCAACAAAAAGCAATATACTGTGTTTTTACGGTCACTAGTATTTGCTAGAAAAAAATCAACGTTAAACGGAAAATACGAATATTCGAGTTCGAATTTGGAAAAATTGAACAATTTACCTCCGAACGCGAAACCCGCGAGAACATTTTTTGTGCCTCTCGTCAGCGAGGAAAAAAGATTATCAGCGATGCGATAAAAAAATTATTTGGAAATTTTGATCGTTGAAGGCAACGCGAATAGTTTATCCAGTGATAAAAAAAATCACTGGATATTCTTCCACATAATCTCATTAGGGATTTGCAATCATGGCTTATAAAAAGAATAATGTATAAAAAAAATTATTTGACCGAGTACAAAATTAGAAAAAAATCGTTGAATTCCAACGCTGTTCATTAGAACTTCATTTAGGAGTAGATAAGATTAACCGTTTCGTACACGCAATTTAATTACCTCTATCATTAAGTACTCAAAATTCAATTTACATTTTTTTCATAACACTCGTATTCTTCCCGCAATAACAATTCATATATAAAAAAATGATAGAACTCGATAATTAAATGGGTTGGTTTTTTATTGGTTGTTGGAGTTTATTTTTTAATAAAATAAAATATTTGTTCATACTTTATTTCTTAACCCAAACACCCAAATTAATTGGTTGTTTCCGTTTGCTTCTCAAATAAGAGTAGAATATTTATTCATATTTTACTTTTATTGAAATAAAAAACAATTCTTCATTTTTTGACTCTCACCCTGTACATTCCCCGGGCAAAGCATTCCCTCGTACGCAAATCTACAGGATTATCCTTCCCCAATACCATGATGCACAAATGTACAAAGTTAGCCCCGCTGGCGCGGTCTCACACAGGCTGATGCATATTATACTAAATATGTTATACGTCATCCCCGCGATTATAATAAGCCATTCGTTCTTCGACATAAACCATAGTTTGCGAAGAAACGATCGGCTTATCGATAAACGTTGGGATGCGGAGCGACGTTAAATTCATGTCAACATATCGACGGGGAGGGATAAACGGCCCGGCCAATATTCAACTCGAAGGATAAATCCGAAGCTTTTTTCAATAGCGATAAAACACTTTTGTATCGCGCAGTGGATACTCAACGGGAAATTAGATTGGCTACCGGATGAATAGTGAACGCGTCGTTGAAATTGGATATATCGAGATGTCATTGCCAGGAAGCTTCGAACTGCCATCGTTAACGGTAACTCCATAAACCTCGTAAAACGAAATTGAATTTGCACAATTTTTTTTAAGCGACTCAATTGATGTAATTAAAATTCCATTTTAACACGTTTATTGTACACATTTATAAGTATCTTGACAAATTTTTTCACAACATTTTGTAACGAAACGACTGAGTTAAAGGGGCCTAAAGGTAATCCCTTTTGTATGACCTTCAATTGTCAATTATTCATCGATCGTCCTTTTAAAAAGTTTCGAACTTCGTAACGACACATTATATTTAAATATGCGAGAAGTCTTTATAATTATACAAATAATAAAATAATCAACGTTTAAACAAATTTTTTTTTCCAATATGGCCTAAGAAAGTTTCTAGACATTACGAAATGAATGTAGAATTATCATATAACCAAACAGGATTTATATTACATCAACTGGGAATCCATAAAAAATATATAATATTAATTTTCATTGTTTATCACGTTTACTTAATTTTTAGAATTAAGGTTAGACCACTAATATGATTTGTAGCTCGAACTTAATTACCAAAAATACAGATCGGTCGTTGTTCACCCGTATCCTGATTCAAAAATTACTCACGAGGATTCCAATTATCAACGAGTCATTTTAGAAACGAGAATCCGGGAATATTCGTCGCAACGGATATTTCAACGAGATTCGATTTGAAATTTGACGATGTAGGTTTTCTCGATTGATCGGATATGCTCATGAAAATGACGAATCCCAATGAGTTTCGGGATATCCTTTCCTCCAGAAGTTCTTAATTGAAAATTCACCTGACGAATTCCAATAAAATTAGTGTTACAATGGAAACGTATTTGATATTGGAAATTATTCGAACTGGAAGAGGAACCAACGAAGGAGATAGCAGATAGTCCCTTGTCGTTTATTAGCCAGGATCGAAGAGCATACTAGGTTGAACTTTAGTCAGAGAGAGAGAGAGAGAGAGAGCCTCCTGATTTGCGAAGAGGTTCGTGGAGATGCCACAGCTGAGTGGCATTTCGCGTATGTGAAGATCCAAATGAGCTGAAACTCAACCTCAAGAGAGCAGCTCTCGCCCTCTTCTTCGCCATAAAATACTGGCGAACAGAACGCCCTAACTCGTGTGATTTCGAGGGTTCGATCGTTCGAACGATGGCCCTTAAACTCTCTAACTTGGAACACCATGCACACTCCAGTTACCTGTTACACGCTGGAGTTCAAAGACGATTATCCTAAACGTCCAAGTCGATTAAGTGTTCATTCTTCGTAGTCGTTGCTCGGGATGAACGTTCTCCAACAAATTTTGATAAGAAAAGCCGACGAATGCGAATAAAAAATGACCCAACCTCGAAATTATAAAAAATACAATACTTTTTTATGAATACCCAAACATCGGTAAAATTCTTTAAAATTCAAGGACTTATAAACCAGGAATTATTAATGAAATAATAGATGAATAATGTAAGAATTATTTAGCAATTATTTAGTAATAATGAATCAGAATTATTCAGTTCTGAACGTGTGAAATTAATTTTCATTTTTGTCTTTTAATCGGATAAACAAAAATTAATATTAATTTAAATCAGTACAAATTATATTTCTTATTCTTTTACGTTTATCGATAATAAATGAAAAATATTTGTTTTTTTTTTATCATTCGAAAATCAAACATTTTTTTCTATCGCCCACAGATTTCCTAATGTTCGAAATATCGAAAAAAACATTCGGTGATACAGAAGTTTAATTATTACAGTGAAAGTACATGTTTCACTTTCCATTTAAAATTACTCCCATAACCAAAACTCGCAGCTCTGATTGGCTATTGGCAACAGTTGAACTTTGTTTAAGTAATAATTATTTCATTATTTACGAATATTTCTTGATACAAAAAAAACTGATACTCGGCTAGACTACGTATGATGTGTGAGTAAAGTTCGTACTTTTTCAGCTTAGTACTCTCTTCGTAAAAAAAATGAAAACCGGGCTGTTTTCCGAGGGCTTGAAACTTACGATTTTTCGTTGATAGGATAGAAACGTAAATTCGACTTGTGGGAGAAGCAGAACCATTAAAAACTATGTAACGATGAATAGAGTGGAAGAACGATACAACTAAATAGACCGTCCACTACGACGGGAAAAGTTATCCTTGGCATTGTCCAACAACTCCTCGAGTTTCTCCAGCGAGAAACGATCCCTCCAGGCCAGATTTATTTCGTAATTTATTTATACTCAAACGTAAGGATACACCGTGGCAAAACGAGAGACGCCCGCGAAGCTCATATAAAAGTTAAATTAAACGAATGTCCCTCCACCGGAAGAGATACGAAATAAATAGTCCGTTCTATTCCTCGGGGTTCCCGTGTTATAAAACGAGAGATAACGCATTTGCTTCCCGTATGTATATTTAACCGGGTGTGCAACAATTTTTTTCCTTTCCCCTACCCTCGCACCACAATTTTTTATCGCAGGTGCAACGACCCAAAGAAAAAGAAAAAAAACGTATATTCCACCTCGAACCGTAAAACGTATGGTTGGAACGAACGAACGAACGAAAACAAAAAAAAAAAAAACACTTCCAACCGTCTCAATTTTTCACAATATGTTTTTCATCGCACGGTATTTGAGTAACGTGCTCGAAAAATATAGTGAAAAAAAAAAACAAACAAAAGCACCGGTATTATTTATCAATAAAAATGTTATGATCGTTATAACGATTCGTTTCATTTATTTGTTTCATTTATTTTTTATACTCGATCATTTTTTGAAGGATTGCGGAAACAGAATCAAACGGTGATGAAAAATTGTTTTAAATTTGATGAATTCTGTTAAATTATTTAGAATTATTGCGGAGAAAAAAAAATATAAAAAATGAAATAAAATCTCAGGCCAAGACGTTAAGGAATCCAATCAAGATTTTCGTATATAACCAAAATGAAGTAACCGCGGATATTTCGTGTAGGCTCAAAAGATCGTCGACTCGATAATACGTCTGGGTTGGAATGGAACGTTGATGGATGAGCTCGCTGACAACGAGACATTTTCTTGCGCTATACACGTAGATCCAACTCGAGGATTGCTGATGGGAAAGGGTGCCGTTCCCCGATTCACTCGATGTACTCCATGGCTGAATTACGCCTCTAGATTCACCCCGATTGTTCGTGTTCGACGTACTCGTATTAATTCGAGCCTCTGAAACGTCGGACTCGCTTGTACGCGTCTCGCGATTAAATTCCTGTCACCGCGAACACTTTTCATTCGTCGAAGATATGTAAACACGTTTCAGTGATAAAAAAAAAAAAAAAAGAAAAAAACAAGAGCAACAATCATCAAGCTCCTGTCAACTTCCGTGTGATTTATTTATTTCAATTTTCTCGTCGACACTCTCGAACGACCGATTGAAAAAACGAAACGTTCTTCGTGTTTTTTTCTACGCTACGATTGATACAATTTTATTGTGTAAAAAATTCTACAGCTATGATTTTTTTTCAATTTTTATTTTACACCACGACCATTCATTTATTTGATTTCATGTTTCTTAGAATTTCGGTGAAGATTCGAATCTTTTAAAAATCATTTTCCTTAGCGATAGCGGTTTCATTATTTTTGGTTCTTAATTGTACAATTTAAATGAATATTGCGCAATCTTTTTTGAATCATTATGATTAATTATCATATAATTTATTCAGTGAAAACGTTTCGTTCCGTTAAACATAATAACATTTAACATAAAATTCAATTATCAAGCAATAATAATACTAATAACAACAACAGTAACACAACTCCCAAATCACAATAATTCTTCCTAAAGATAACATCACTATTATGTCACATTGATTTCTCCTAACGACGAACTCCTGAATTTCAATTGAATATCACAACCAGACGCATCTCTACTGAAACGTTGAAAACGACATGACCGGCATCGGAGATACAGGGGTCGCGTTCAAAAGCAGGAATAATTATCATTCTCGTTACGAAATGACCACCTTACTCCGAGGGCAACTCTGTCATGAATCCTGATAGTAATTAATAGCGGGAAGATCTTTGATCCGTGATATGGAAAAGGGACTTACCCTCCGGATGTTTTCATCTCTCTTGTGAAACGCTCGACCCTTTTCCACTCGTGATCTCTCTGACCCTCTTTCTCACCGACCAGCACCCCCCACCACCCGAAACCCCGTCCGTCCTATTATTAATGATCACTCTAATTTCATTAATGCGTGTTGTGAGTAACGCGAGAAACGTTGTAGCCAGGAGTCCTGGTATGGAACACCGAGTTAGTTTTGCCCTCTCGTTCTCTTTGCCTTTGTCACTCTTCAACCCTGCGACCCTCCCCTCGCCTCCTCTTTTAAACCCCTTTCTCCAAGCCCCGCGCTTTTCGCTCTTACGCACGCACGCTCGAGACTTTATGCTACATACGTTGAACATAAATATGGGAACTGGCAGGGGTGAGGTGTGGGAAGGGGTGAAAAGGGGGTTGAAGGGGCTGCGAAAGACCCCCGGGGTGGAGAGGGGTGTGGGGGTGGAGAGAGGGGCTAGTAAACGAGAAGCTTGTGTACACGGGCTGTAACTTGCGGTTGAACATTTATATATACACAGCGCGTTTGCGGAAAGTGCATTGCGAAGCGCAGCGACCCATAGGCTGACACATACGTACGAGTGCACGAGCCTTACGCACGTATGCAAGCGTACGTAAGCGGGAGCTAACGTAGACACGGGTCATTCGATATCAAACGAAAAGTCGTTTGAATTTTTCCGATCCGAAATTAATCAACGTTTCCTCATCCCTTAAGAAATTCGTATTTTTCCATTTTGGGGTAATGGAGGGGGTGAGCAAATATTTGGTATTGGAAAAACGGTTGGTAAATGGGAGGAAGGGTTAAATGGTTTTTCTGGGTATTTATCGTTACGAGAACTACGTCGCTTTGTTTTAAACTCAAACAAACCCAAATAGATAGAGGTAGAGGGTTGATCGTGAGAATTTTCAGGGCGGGTATCTCGAAGGGATTTGATATCATTCATTTTTGATCCCTCGAAGGACGAGGGAAAACGCGCCAAGGGTCAGTGGGCTGAACGGTTTTATGGCTTTTTATTTTGTTTTTGAATGGTCAATTTTTGAATATATCCATTTAGGGAGGGAAACGAATACTTTGAGGGCATGTCTCCCGAAGAGTTTGATATATTTTATTCCTTTTCCACCTAAGGGCTAGTGAAGGGAGCGGTCGGATCGAGGAAATGTTGAATAGTTGTTTTTCTAGGTATTCTTTTTCGTAGGGCTAATTTTTGAAAACACGTATCGACGCGTGAACCTTGAGGTCAACTCCCCCGAAGGGTTTTGATACATTTCATTTATCTTCCCCTGAAGGGCTTTGATACATTTCATTTATATTCTCCTGAAGGACTTTGATATATTTCGTGTATTTTCCCATGCGAAGCTTTCGTATAATTCATCTTGAAAATCTTGATGTAGCTTTTCATAACGAAAATTATAAATATACACAGCATTGCCTATCCAAGCACCCTTATATGTTCCTACTTTTTTCTAGTTTACGATGAAAATTCAAGTCCAATAAAAAAGCATTTCTAATGTTCAATTTTATACTCGACATCGTATCAGCTTGGTATCAACTTGATAAGGGATTTTATGAAATATTTGATAACGGAACCCAATACGTTTAGCCAATACTTCATAGAACTTACATATAACAAGAATTTTCATTTCTTTCTCGAATGGTTAAAAAAAACATTTTGAAAGGTAATTGGAATTGCGGTGTTTCGAATTTGCTCTTCGACGTCACTTTTCAGGTCACACTGTATATTCATCCGTATGGGAGTGTGTGTATCACTGGATCATCGTACACACCGTTCACCTAACCTCAATGACACTAAGTTATGTCGTTGTTGCGTGTCGTTTAGTTCTCTTCCCTCCCTCCCCCTTCCTCGTCCTTCTCTATGTCTCTCTTTTTTTTCACCTCTTGACCGGTACACCAGCCTTAGCGTTATCCAAGTATATAAACAATAAATAGATGCAAATAGGGTGGTTTATCGTTGGACTCCTCTTTTCCACCTTTCAAAAACTCGTATATCCTGACCTCGTCCCTCCTCCCCCCACTCTTCCAATGTAAGAACGGAAGACTGACACACACACGTATACGTTTCGCTGATCTACAATGAGCGCTGTGCCCATACGCGTATCGTTGTATTCCCAACTCCTTACCGGCGCTCTGCGACCGCCACGACACTGAATAATTCGCCCCCGGCTTTATCCCCTAAATGATACAGGGTTTCAGTGAAAATATTCCGTATTACGTCAGACATGTTGATGAAAAACACTCTCGCGTATCTCTCTCTTATTTTCCGGTGACTGTTTATTCTGTTCCCTCTAGGGCTTAGTTCAACGAGGTTAAACCTTCAGAAATATCGTGTACACGGTTTTTGAGGCCAGTTGGGGTAGGAGGTCTCGTTGAACTCGACGAACGATGGTGGTCCCCGGTCGTCGCAAAAAGCACAACGATCGTAAGAATTCTTCGTACCTTCTCGTGACGATTTTTGTTTTTTCAAATCTTTTTTCATGACTATTCATTTTTGTTTCATTCATGGTTTTTTTATATTTTTTTAATACGCTTGGATTCTTTTTTGGTCTTATTTTGTTTTTTATATTTTAGAATTGTTTTTCGTCGTTGTGATTTATTTTTATGTCAGTTAAAGTTGCGTACTCGACGTAAACGTTTCGTTCTCTTTTCCATCATTTCATTCAACGATTATTGGTTTTGTAATTGATTTTTTTTTTTCAAATCATTCTTTCAAAAAAATCGCTTTTGCTTGGAAATCGTAAAATGAATTTTTGAAAACTTTTCTTTACACAAATCGATTTTTTTTTACGATAATGAGTTATCGTGACACTCGGGATGAATTTTGTTACTTTTCGCTTTTGTTAGTTATTTTTTTGAGCAATATTTTACATTTTTTTATACGATTTTTTATTAATTTCGTTTGTTTTTTTAAATTTTAACGAAGTATTGTCTTGCTGATTATTTTCTCAATGTTTAATTGTTCTTTTTAATAATTTTTTTCCTTTAAATTGTTCATATTTTTTCAGTGGGCGATTTATTATAACTCCGTGGAAAATCAAGTGTTATTTGTAGAAAACCGTTGCGTCTGCGATCTCAAAAGAAGAGTGTCGATTTCACTCCTCTTTCGTGAAGTTCGAGGCGATTAAAAATTCCAATTTTGCAAAGTTCGGGTACTGGGATGAAGGGGGACTTTAGAGCTACCGCAAACTGGGATTCGCTATTTTCCTTATTTCGCGAGACTTGCGATGTAAGTTCGTAACTCCGAGTAGTATCGGGACTCCGCCGCGATGCCAAGTAATTAAAAAGACGTTCAATGTACAAGTTTTATCATACCATACTTAATGCTGTATTATCCCATAAAAAGAAAAAGACTGTTCAAATTAGAAACTTGAGCATTGTCTCTTTATTATTTTGTCGTGCTCGCGAAGGGTCGTCCACCAGGAAGCACGTTCTTTAACTTTCACTTTTCGAAAGCGGAAGCTCCCAGCAGCGAGGTAATGAGCAAGTAATGAGAAAGTTTTTTTTTACGCCCATAAATTTTATTTAGCATTGAAAGTAAGAGCAGAAATGGTGAATCGAAATTCAGAGTAACATTAAGAACGTGCTCTCGTCGGATTATAATTTAACTCGATGCTCCAAAGTCTCGTTTAATTATAGCGAGAACGAATTTTCATTGGTTTTTCAATTCGGATTTTCCAACAAGTCTCAAAAAAATTTTATTGTTAACCTATCGAATTGTTGTTTGGTTGACATTAATTGGATGTTTGTGACCTCGATTATTACATTGCAAAATATGCTGTATCGTATTTTTTAAAATTAAATTATCACAACCCAAACAAACCCAATCGGATTATACTTTTCTTTATTGAGCAAAATTTTAAACTAATTTGAAATTCATTACATTACAATGTTCACCGATAAAAAAAAATGTTTAGTTACATAAAAATTCATAACATTGCGATTTTTCAATAAAAAAATATTAAATTAGTTGAAAATTCATTGAATAAAAATTATATTCGTAAAAACAAGTGTTTAATCGAACGAAAATTAAATCAGGCCCTCATCAACACTAAACGTAACGACAACGATCAATCCTAATAATTCGCATTAGGCATAGTTGGATCGAGAATTCGATTTCCATAATTGGAGAGCGCTTTATCGTTGATCCTAACCTCCAAAGGAGGATGATGAACAAAAGTCCTTTATCGGTTTCCCTGCGGCTCATGAAAGTTACCCTTGGAGTAAATCCCTGGGCAAGGGTCTTCGCGATGTGGGCCCCATCAGCGAGTTAATGTCCGATTTTCTCATTTATGTGTATCACAGGGTGAACGGTAGCTCCGTCGTTACTAATACAATGAAAAAGCCCGCGAGGGCTTTCCCTCGCGCGCATCCTTCGAGTGTTGGGCCCTTTGTGAGAGGAAACCTCTCACTCTCTCAATTATGAAGATACCGAGGTTAGATAGCTAAAGTGAAAACTTTACCAATCACGAGTGAACTCGACCAATACCTTTCCAAGCGGACGTAGACAGAGAGAGACTTATCGGTATCCAGATAGGAAACAGGGATTCGTATTTGTGTTGCCATTGCGAAGTGAGTTTCAGAGCCAAAAGCATTCATACATGAACTCCGGTATGTGGGAGGTAATACTTGAAGGTATACGCGTGTATTTTGGGTTGAATAAATTTGTCATCTCGATTTGGCTTATTCAAATACAGCTCACTGTTTTCGACAAACTCGTGTACTTCGAGTAAATACACGACTGTTCAAACAATTCGCGTGCATCAGCTGCGATCCCCCGATTGGCATATTCCTGGCCTAAAAAGATCACGAAGGATTCCCGGTGGAAATGCCTCGTGCAGGGATTAGGGCTAACCGAGATTACACACGACCGGATAATCAATGAGGGAAGCAAACCGGTTCGTTCTAAAGTGATCAAAGCTTCGAGATGGAAACGTCAAATATACGAAAGCCTTTTAGCCTTCGTTTTGATCTCTAAATTTTGCATTTTTTATGAAAGTTTGGGAAATACAAGAAAATTCGATGAGCTTGACCGTTTTTTAAATGTTTCCAACGTCATTTTTGGCGGAACGAGTTTTTTTTTTGTCAAACGCTCAATCTTTTTTTCAAATACGGAGGATGTTTGAACTCTGCATTCATACTCATGTCTATCCTGTTATTTCATTGCATCAGGGAACGAAATTAAAATTGTTTCTCGTCAAATCAAATTTGCAAAAGTACATTGTTTCATGCTTTTCCTGGAAATTTTACTCCGACTGACCGCAATACATAATTCTATTCAAATAATAACTTTCTCAATTATTAATAACTAAAAAAAAAACGGTGAATAAAAACA
>JAPYZI010001750.1:0-29071 GCA_030523105.1 Ophioninae sp. A BG-2022a | reverse complement strand
CGATCGCCTACGAGAAGCTCACTCTACGACCTTTTGAAATATCGTGATTTTTGAGATTCCGGCAAAATGGGCCTGGGAGGTCGAAAAAATTTTTTTTCCTTTTTTTAAGTATTAAAAAGGTGTATTTGATCGGAAATTTTCCGCTGATTACGAAAATGCCCGAGTTTTTGTCGAAAGTACAAAATTAGACTGGGAAAATGCAAAAAACTTTTCTAGAATATTTTTTGGACATTTTTCCCTGCTGCAGCCTACGGAAATTATCGTAGCGACGGAGGTTACGAATTAGCGCAGTGAACAAGTGACAAGTGAAAAAATGCATTGATTCTTCGGAAGAATGCAAGCGCAGTCGGTACGGACGGAGAACGCGAGCCGCTGCGCCGCCAGTGAGAAAATCGTTTAACTGAATTTTCTTGATGATCGATTAGATTTTGATCTCTGGTGGTACATTTTTGTCACATTTATGTGAAGAATTTCAAAAATCAATTTCTCCGCCATTTCTTCATCAAAATAAATGAAAAAAATATGAAAAAATAAATTGTATTCACTATATCAGGATATTAACTTTCAGTCGATAAGATTACACATTTTTCATCGTTTTTGCACATTTTGAATCAAAGAACAAAATTTCAACGATCTTAAATATAATCTAATCACAATGTAACTATAATTTATCAATACAATGTCACAATTTATTTTCAAATATAATTTTTGTTGCAATTAAATTATAATTTTTAAATATAGTATCGAAATTTATTTTAAAATATTAATACAAGCAATCAACTATGTCTGGATTCTATGAAACATTTAGTGCAACTGTGATAATACCGACATTTCAGATGTGACACTTAACTCTCGGAAAATCAATATTAAAATCCGAATTTGAAAATAGTACTCGACCTCATTGTTCCATTTTCATAAAAAAAAAATCTTACCGAACTCAACTATTGAAGAATCGATTTCAGCATCCCTTATATTCTCTTTCGTATCGATGATAACCTTCCACAAGGAAACTCGAAAGAAAGCGCTCAACGAGTCCATGGTGAAATTATCATTTTATCTCGAGCCCGTATCGGAGAAGAAATTTGGCGAAACTTTTGTCGAGAAGAAGTACTCGAGGAAAAAAGTCGAGCAGTGTGCCTTTATTCGATGAGACGAGACTCGCGACACGTTCGCTTCTCCAACGTTTCGATTTGTCCATGTTCCAGTGGGATGAGGATCGGTGAACGAGACCGAGGGAAAAGGTGCAAATGTTTTTCCAAGGCAAATCCTATCGGAGTAGCTTGGCGACGCAGCCCTGTTACAAGTTTCGAGAAAAGCTGCTACGGCTCTCTCCTGATTTTCCATGCAGAATTTTTTACTCTTGAGTAAAACAGCCGTGTGTACAAGAATTTATACGTCTATGTTGGTACGTTTCGGAGCGTGTCTGTGTGTAGTTGTATTTTTCTCGGTTCGAACGAACCACGAAGACCCCTGAGTAAACTTCCCATTGAGTCAACGAATGTATTGTGACAAGACGTGCGATGTTTCCTCGCCGCCCGACTATTCGTTGATGCCTACCACTGCACGTATTTTTATACTACTGGGGATATGCGCGTCAAATGAACCATCCACGAATTCAATAGTCATTTGTGACGTGAGTAAACAATTTCCGGGAGAGTTCGGTTTATTCGGGAGGAGGATTATATTGTTTCGTCGAAATGTCGTACCTGGCCGTGTATAGGTTATGTATAGGACAGTTTGAGTGTTACACTCCGATATCTGGCGATTTGTTTGGCATTTTTTACAACGACTATTTTTACAATTTGCTTCTCGTACCTTTGCATGTACTTTGAAAAAAGTCTTCAAAAATCTACGATTGCTGTGCGATTAAAAATGTCGAAAGAGTACAAAGAGATGTGTTTTTTATTTCAATATTTGGAATATGTTCAGATTTGAAGTTCGATCTGAGTTTTTGTGTTTGGATTTGTTTGGGTTTGATTTTTTGTATTTTCGTGCTTTAATAAGGCGACGAAGGAACAAAGACAAATTCTAAACTTCAGTAATTTCCTCGACTTAAATCATTTCTTTTATACAATTTTCAATTCGGGTGGATTAAGCTGAGAAGATATGCTCAGAGAAAATTGATTTTTTAATGAGATTCAGTTCATTCCCACAAACAATTACAGTTGGAAGCGGACGATTTTTTTGTTACAAATCCCTGCTACAAGATCCAAAGTAACCAATTTGCAAAGCTGAATATATTTTTTCACCTGAATTCATAGATCCAAGGATATTATTTACTGAGGAACGAACAACCGACACCACTTTTTATTCAGTGACATCTGATTTCAAAATTGTTGATTAATCTTGGCTCGCTACGTGGTCAATTTGGACGTCAAAGAATTATGGTAAAAGAAGGTGCCTTCGGTGAATAGAATTTTTAAGGCAGAAGCGGGCTGAAAAAATAAGAATAAAAATAAACGTAAGAGGATACTTTCGTACAAGACTGGAAAGAAGAAAAAGGGAAACAGATGCGCAAACGAGTGGAACCGGAGTCTAGGCCAAGGGGAGAGAAAAAAAGAGAAGCGACATAAGAACAAAGAAAACATTCACGCGAGAATTCTTTTCATTTTGACGTCCACGTAAGGCTTGAAACGAGGGACAAATATACATATAAGCGACGAGAAAAAAAACTTCGAAGCCACAAGGCGCAGCGAGGGGTAGGAGGAGGCAGTGAGAAAGTCAAGCTCCATAAAATTCTGCAATAAAATCATCCCTCAGTCGTACCGAGTTTCATTCACGGACTTTATTGTTTGAAATTGTGTGCGTCCCCCTTAGGCTTCCGCAAAACCTCAGCGAGTGTCCCGTTAGGGAAATCCTGTCAAAAAAAAAACATCAACAACGTTGGTAAAAAAAAGACTTAAAACAATTCGTCGCGCTTTCTCCAGCGAACGGTTTTTCGCCTCTGATCGTTCTTTCGCGTCCTAGGATAGTACTTTCGCGATCCCCAATCCCCGCCTACTTTTCGCACCGACCCACAATAATTGCTCGTTGCAAAAACAGAAAAAAACGAAATCCAGAAGCAATTTCGTGAGGGACGATTTATCGAGCTTCTGGAGGGATCAACAATCGAGAGCTTTTTATTTCCTGTTTTCTGATGGGGTTGCGTACGGAACTCGGACATTTTTTTTCTTAATTATTTGACCTCTAATTATGGATTATTATTATTATTATTCATTCATGAAGGAATGATAAGGATTCTATGGCCATCTCATACCGAATAGTATAGGAGAAACGGTCACCCCAGTGTTTCAGAATACATTTTTTTAACTCACGGTAACATTGAACTTTTTTAATATTTCGTGTTTAATTTGATTAAGAATAAACGTATGGCTGAATAAAAATATAAATATCTATTTTACTTGATGGGCTTCGAAATGAGACGTCCTAGAGAAAATGACGGTAATATCTAGAATTATTTTCGAAATTTTTCGATCTTCTCTGTCGTCCTGTCCACGTCGATTTTATTTCAACACGCCAAAATCGAAAGGTAAACGCGAAAGAACCGTCCTGCGTTGTTGGTAACGAGATTATCGACAACGCCCAACGCGAGAACGGTGAAAAAAATTCGAGCCCTTTGGGACAACGATTTTGGATCTTTGTACACCACGCGGATGTCCGTTTCATCGATTGGTCGGGGCGAAAAACGTGACAGCATGAATTAGGGAGACGGGGACTTCCGGTCCAGCGCAGATCCGTATCTGGGCAGGGAGGAGTACACCGAGGATTCGATAATTTGTCGTTCGACGCTTGCGTTGCCAGAATTCCGGTCTTTTGGGACAAGTGGAAAAATGCCAATCGCGATAATTTAACGAGAACGAAAGAATGTGCGACTGGGTCCTCGCTGTGCCATCCATAACTTCCGGACAAATCTCGATTAATGCTGCGAATGTCGGTAATGGCCATTTTCTATTTATTTTATTTCAGCAATAAACATGAACAGTCAATTTTCATGTTTCGGCGAATTTCATCCGGCCGGTGCATTACTGATAAGAGTAATATTTTATGTAATTGAGAACATAAAAATTATTTAAAAAATTAATTAACTCAAATAAAAGTACAATTTAATTGGGCTTGCGTTATCGTGCTTTTTTTTAATGCTAAATGAACATTAATATAGAACAATAATAAGTAAAATTCAATGTAATGCACCTTAAAATCATACAATTATTTTTATAGTGGAAAAAAACAACTTTTAAGTTAAACAAAAATGGTCCTTTATTAAATATTATTTAATAAACATTTAATTTACTCTTAAATGTATAACGTTTAAATTATATACTTAATTACATACATTAAATAAATCATTTAATATTACACATAAAAATTGAATATAGGTTGACTCAAATAATGGAATCACATAGTTATGATTGAGTTTTGACCAAAACGATCTTCCCTCATTTTTCTACATCATTACCAATTGCAATTACCCCCCCATAATTAAACGAGAAAATTTAATTTTGTTACTTCAGATGACATCGCAGCTTGAAACGGGAAGAAGAAACACATGAATAAATTGCTCGTTAAATGGAATAAAGTTCGTCACTGAAAAGGGAACTTTTTATGAGCCAGATAGGCCGATAAAGAGCAAAGAGATATAAAAACGTTGACAATGGAAGTGGATTATTTTTACGACGATAAGGGTGCCTCGAGTTTCGAAGCTCGTTCAAGCTTAGCCCAAAGATCCCCCCGTCAAAGTTTCAATACAATGCGCGAATCGTTTGAGGAAAATAATTGGAATACTCGCGTAAGAGAGCATCTCGTAACGCAAAGTGGATTTTTGAATGCGTAATCCCAAACCAAAGAAGATTAAAAAATACAAATAATATGGTTTTAAAAAAACGTACATTAAAAAGTGAAAGGCAATTGAATCGACTACCACATTTATTTAATAATTCATGAATACACTTACTTGACTTTATTAGCAATTTATTTAATCGAGTCAAGGATTATTAAAGGACCATCTATTTTTTATTAGCTATTTTCTAGTGTACTTTTTCCGAAATCGAACTTACTTTTTTTAGTTTATAAAATTTTTAATTTTTAATGGCAGCAACTCGGGTCAATAATCATTAAACCCTGAACACACATTTCAAAAGAGAGAAATCCATGGAGTTCACGTTGAAGAGTCCACTCGAATATTTTCGGAACGAATGAACAAATATTATCCGGATCATTCAATATTTGTCAGAGTTACATACAACCATACATATATTTTTGATCAATTTTGGCAATTATATTTTTTTCTATGAAAATGATTTCTTTATATTTGTCCAAATATATTAAATTTATATACACTATTTTTATAATTTATCCTATATTCATAAAAAATAAAAAAAAAAACGACATTCACTTGAAACGAGAATTCTTTTTTTCAACGACTTCTTTTTTCAGAAGTCAGTTAAAAATTCTTTCGCATTATTTCGACTAACGAAATGTGACTGCCTGTATAAAATATGCGCATCCTCTCTTTACGAGATTGTCCTTATTTGTGTACGCAGCGATGCGCTGTTATCTGCAATTCAACGCGAATACCAGCATCGAATTATTTTTTGGCGTTTACTTTGTTTCAATTAAAATGCACGTCGCTCTGAAACTCTTGTGGTGGAAAACGCTTGATATTCACATAATTCTTCCGGGTACGGAGAGACGGAAATGCGGAGAGAGAAAGAGTGAGAGAGAGTAAGGGGTTGGAGAGAAGGAAGGTCTATTATATTTCAATCCTAATATCATATCTCATGAGGCTAAGAGTATAAATTTAGCCGCGAAATTGAATGCGTTTTCTCAACGCAGTTTTTTTTACGTGGGCACATCAGATCGTACAGGTGTGTATAAAGAAATAAATGAGGGACATTATACGGAGAAACGTCCTCGTTGGGGTGATCCTTTTCCGGGTATGGCAAAACCATATCCGGGATAGTAAAAATGTACATTTTAATCGATGTAAATCAGTAACAGAATGCAAATGTGATATTTATTCCCTCCCGAGAATCGTAATCCAACACGAGGCATAATTATTCCTTCGATTCTCCATTGAATCGAATGTGGGATCTGCGACTTGATCTTGAAAAAAATCACGAAAACTTGTGATTCGTCAAGTCAATGCGAAACTCACGGAAATATCATAATTGAGCCAACGAGCGAATGATTTTGTAGCCTTGGGGTGCAATCTCAATCAATTGGGTTGGAAAATTCACGTTGGTGCAATCGATTCGATCGAAGATTCGAAATCTGTCTACCTGAGTGCGCTGGACGCGGCGGCACCCTTGGCTTGGTCCAGTACTGGAATGGATGATCGTACGTCCAAAGCAACTGTACAGTTATAGACATCGAAATAAATCACGAAAATCCACGATTTTTTAAACGATATGGCAGAATCTCGCTTCGAATACCTTCAGCGAGGCAAGAACACATTTTTACAAAATCCACCAACAACGTCCCTCCAAGTGAAAAAGAAAAATTCTGTAAAAACGAGTACGAAACTTTCTCATAATTGCTATCCTTTGTCCACAAAGCTTCGTCCGCCGAGGAAACCCGAGGAAACAACAATCCCCTACAAAAAGCCGAAACCACACGTTCTCCATGTTTTTTTTTTTTTTTTGCTTCGCGTCCCTTTTTACCCTGCGAAAGAGGCGGTAAGGTACGTTGGTGTCCGCAACATCGACAGTTTCTCCCTGAGGATGCTTTGAGCTACGTTGTCCTTGCAATGCTTTGGATCTTTGCATTTTTTTTTCATTCCCTCGACAAAAAGACTGTGGGCTTCGACCCGAACCCATTGGAAGGTACTTTGGTCGAAACCACCACTCTCATGGTGATCAGGACTATTCGTTTCAACGAAGCCCACAATTGGAGCTAAAATTGTCTGAATTAGCGATAAGCAGATGGGCGAAACACACGCGCTAGGATTTTTTCTGCTGACGTATTTAATTCGGTGGTGCTTTGATATTGCGGTATCGAGAGTTGAACGAGAGCCGACCGAAATTTTGATAATTCGGCTCGTAACTATTTCTATCGGTGTTCCTGAGTGCTTCGAAACTCGGGCTGCTTTAACCACGGAACAACGATACGCTTAGCCGTTCATCGAAACTTTTGCCCACTTTATGCGACCGCGCGGATACGAGGGCGGCAGGGACCTCTTTGAATCTCGGCGATATAGGCTCGACTTTCCTAAGTCGCAGAGACCTGGAACGCTCTCATTGATATTTGCAACGCTTTCCATCGGCGCCGAATTAAGCCGGCGCCTGTGGCAAATTTCATCACGACTCCTTTACCAAAGTATCATCGAAAGCTCCCAAAGGCTCCATTTACGTTTGCAACAGACAAATCCTATCTTCCTTTATCCAACACTCGTAAACTCGATTCACGTGTATCAACCGTGCGCAGCGTCCGTTGAGATATTTGATCACTTAGAGCATGTAGAATTTTAGCAAGTCTAATCTATATGAGGAAAAAGTGGTTGTGGGAGGTGGAGGATCCGGGGCGAAAGTGGATAGTCGCGGTAGTTGGGAAGGGACCGGTTGTAGTACATCCCTAATAGTACCTACCGGTGTAGGAGTAGACCACAAAATCGTGTGGCAAAATGGCGATATAAAGGGACGAGAAGGTCTCCCGTCTCGGCTCTTCTGGGGCGTTGTACGCCAACTTTGTTAATGGCATTTGTTGTGTTCGCGAACCTGCCTGGGGAAAGTGCTGGAAGTTGGTGGGAATCTTTTGTCCAAGTGACCAACTCGAATAAACGCTCTTCAAGCTGTCCTCTCGCAATCTCCTAGCAACCACCCTTCCAACCTCCTCCTCCTCCTTCTTCTTCTTCTTCTTTTACTTCTTCTTTTCCTTCTAACGTCACGCCACCGACTCACTTCTTTCGCCCAACTTCCGCTTCCGCTCGCCTCATTGACGGTTGCAGCGAGAGCACGATGTAAAGACACGGAAAGAGCAAGATGGAGGCAAAGTGACGAAGATCGCAAAGCCCGTGGAGGACCCCAACGACCTGCGGCCAGAAAAGCACGCGAATGCGGTACCACCTCCATGCGGTTAAGCCACGGAAACCAAAGCGATACACGCCTGGCTTCACCCGCCACCTTCTTCCGGTCTTACCCCGACAAATTTCCGGCTAACTCAATCCCGGCTAATCAACGGTACGACGGAGACGAATATCTTCTATCCGTCGACTCCTAATTTTCAACTCTCCCAACTAACATCGCGGTTAACCGGAAACTCCACACGGATATACAAGTTTTTGATGAATCAAGAATGTCTGCGCGCACCAACATTTATAATCGTCCACTCGCGACTCCTTCCTCGCCTCTCCATTTGTCCCCTTGGATCCCTTGATTTGCTCCTCATTTATTACGGAATCAAGATTAATTTCGCCAAACTTACCTCCGTTGATTATGCACCTCTCTAGCCGTCTCTCGCTGAGAAGAGGAACTGAGCGAATGCTCAGGGTTTTATAGTGTCACTGGCATGTTGGAAATTTCGCTCGTGCGTACGACGAAAATGGACGAAAATAACATCGTCCTATCCATCTCTAAGATTACCATTGCTCAAGAAAGTGGATCCAGAGGGTTGATAAGACTGTTTGATAAGGGCGTGTGTTACGGAACTCGAAAACTATCGGGAGGATGAAATTGAAAGAAAACACACACAAAGTATAAGGTATAGAGCGTCAAGTTTTAGTATTAGTAAGGTGTCCAGTTCCTTCCGTTCTATACAATCACTTTACACGTTTCCACATTTCACAGTTTAAAGTTCAAGTTCAAACATATTTAGAATTTGCCCACTTGAACCCTGTTGCGGACTACCCTACGCATCACCCCATAAGAAAAAATGCACATGGATGTCCATAAATCTATCAGCACCGAATATAACTTCAAAGTTTTTCCTAGTCATTAAGTTGAGCTGAACGCCTGATATGAATGAAATGGACTCAGCCCACTTTCAATTCGCCCCCAGACACTCTAATTATCCACTCAAACGCGTCCAACATGTTGCAATGAACCAACACCCATGATTCCAAAGATGAAGAGAGTGCACACGGTCACCCCACATTACTTTATCATATTTTATCTCCACCGACTCAGTACTTTGCAGAAAAAAACGGACACGAGGACAGTTTGATTTTGGGTCGCATTGAGGCTCTGATTCATCGCGCAGAAACATCACAAACTCGAATCAGCGAAGCAGATGACAGTTTTAACTGGACTATTGCGCAGCTTTATCCAGTTCGAACGATTTCCCTTTTAACGAATTCATCGTTTGCTAATTCGACGTATCCACGTTCTGACTTGCATGAATGGAGTTTTTCTACTGACCATCGCGATACGACTCAGTCAAACGAATGTCACGCTTGCACTTGTACTCTTTTAACGAGTATTCGTGCGCAAAACGCTGATCAGAAACAATGAAGGTAGTTGATGACTTCGCACAATCCGTATTATCCACAAATGGCGAATGTTTCGTGGAATCGATTCGAAATTAAATCGATAAATCTATTTCCGAGCTGACGCGACATCATCTCATTACTTTCGTGGTACTCCGATGACTTTTAGGTATCGTACCTTATCCAGGTCATTGACGATATTGGCTTCGTCCAGAGTATAGGGTAGGAGTAATGAAATCAAACGTGGTGCCTGCAGTGGACCGAAACTCCAATAAACTCGACTACTCATCTGTCAAATCTCTATTAATATACGACGAGACTTTTGCAATCGAATTGAAAATATTCTTTTATTAAAAATGAACCACGACAATCATAGCCACGTGGGTCAGAATAGCTCATTTTACTGTTTTTATTAACTCGCTTTTTGCCTGTCTGTTGTTTTGTCTACATGAAACAAATTTCGCAATCGATTTTTTAAAATTAACTTCTGCACGAGCCAAAGACTACTATCTTTAAATGTAGCTCATAACCGAAACAAACAAATTTTAATTAAAATAACGAATCTTCGTTTAATCCTCGTAAAACTGCAAATTTACAGTGAATTTAAAAAAAAACAATCTTCACCGAAACAAATCAAGATATCCATTTATGAGAAATGGTAATTCAACTCCGGAAACCCGGATACAAATCGCAAAAAAAATGTTTAAAAAATTAACCGAATAGCGCTCAGCATTTCCTCGCTTGGCAGTGATTGTCAAGATTCAGCGTCGATTCTTGCCTATAAGCAGGGCGAGGTCGAATAGCCCGTGAAAGGGAAAATGGGAATTTTGCTATTCGGGCTCGGATAACGTGGCAAGTATAATGTATAGGGGCAAGAAAATTCAACGAAACGTTGAGTTCGCGTTGTTCCTAACTTTATCTGCGTTGCGTCCAACTACGTGTTTCGAATGCGCGCCAGTGGAATTTCAGGCAAACTCTCGGCGATATCGTATACGCGTTTGGCACAATGCTGAATACCGGAGTTACATCAGCTATCATGGAGAATGTTAATTTTCACGAATCTACAGGTAGCCCTTTCTTCCGATTCACCCTTGAGGGGGGAGTAGAGAATTTCCAGTGGCGATGAGGAGGACGGTTGTGCCAGGGTGAAGGGGGGTCGAATGTGCTGGCAAACGCTGAAAATCGAGTGTCAGTCGAGAAGGGAGGGAACAAAGAATGGAGAACATTCTCTCGGCGCCAGTCCCGATAGAGGAAAAGAGATGATGTTTCGCTCCGGGGCTTTTAAACGCTTCGATGTCACAAGGGCGTATTAGCTATGCAGAAAAGCACTGCAGTCGACTCTGTGCACTCGAGCTTCGCTTTCATCGATCTATACGTATATACACGTAAACGCGAACGAACTGGAGCACGGTTCGACTTCTCTCAACACTTTTGTATATACTTTATTCAACCCTGTGGATTCGAGCTTTCGGGTTCACCCTCGCATGCCCAGTGCCAAACCTATCTTGGTTACGGCCAACTACTACGTGTGTATGCCTACGTGTCCATGCCTACGTGCGTATGCCTGCTACGTGTCCCGTGTACGAGTCACTTCGCGCCAAAAACTCGAGTTTCAAGCGTTTTTTTTTTTTTTCGGTTGCGAACGTGAGTTTTTTTTTTTTGGGTTTCACTCGGATGGATTGGGGTAGGTCTGGGTGAAGAATCGGTTGGTCGTGGTGAATATTCCAAACGTGGTGATTGCCCCCTTCGGAAAAAAGGCTTTTGTCTCATGACTGTAGTTCATACGAGAAAAAAGACGGCTTAATAAAATCCTTAAAGCTAATCATCTCCAGAAACGATTTTTGAATGGTATCCTTAAGCTCTCATTTATGAGAAAACGATTCTCTTTGAAATCCGCGGTTCTCGAGGAATTGAACGAGATTCGTGCCTGAAATCGAGAGCTGAGAATAATTTCGAGAAAAAACCATTCCAACGAAAAAATTCGAGATCAGCAAACGATTTTGTATCCTCAAGTTGCGTTACGTATCAATTGGACTCAGGAATTCACGTTGCTGCAATCGATTCGATCGAAGACTCGAAATCAGTCTGCCTGAGTGCGCTGGACGCGGAACTTGGCCTGGTCCAGTACTAGGATGGGTTATCGCACGTCCAAAGCAACTGTACGATAATAGACGTCAAAAATAATCACTAAAATCCACAATTTGTCAATCCAACATGGCTCTTTGAATACCTTCAGAGAGGCAACAACACATTTGTCACAAAATTCACCAACAACGTCACTCAAAGAAAAGTAAAATTAAAATCCTGCAAAAACGAATACAATACTTTTTCATAATCGTTGTCCTTTGTTCACAAAACTTCGTCCTCCGGGGGACCCCGAGGAAACAACAATACGCGAGAAAAAGACTCAACCACACGTTCACCATTGTTTTTTCCCATCTCCATTTTTTCCAACCAACGAAATAGACGCCAAAGAATGCCCTACCGTAATTTCCACTGTTCCTCCCCGAAGCTACGAAAAACTAAAATTTTTCCTCTTTGGATACTTTGGATCCTGGCGTTTATTTTTTTCCTTTTCTTCTTCACGACAAAGTGGCTGCACGGTTTGGCGTCAAATGATTCGTGGGTACGTGAGATGGAGCCACCACCATGGTGAGCATCAAATGGTACATCGCGGATATACGCGATCCCGCAACGACAGCAATGCACATGATTCTCCTTTTTATTCCTGAAGCCTTTTTCCCTCCGTCACCCTGACAACCCTTCGTTGAATACCCAGAGTAAAGAGTGCCCGGAGAGAACAGAGGCAAAATACTACCCTCCCTTACGGCGACGTGAGGACAATAAAATGTGCAAAGTTTTGCGCGAACCCGGGACTTCTCTGCTTTCCTCCCAAAACGGAATTTTCAGAAATGAAAACATGCCCATGTACAGTAGAGACCCGATTGTCTATCCCAACTTGATTTTTTTTAATCTAAAAAATATTGTTTCTTTTACATTCTCGCTTATTTATTAATATTAATAATTAAACTTCGAACACGAACAACAAATGTGCTATAAAATGTACACTATCCTCGGACCACAAACTTTAGGATTTTGAAAAAAGATCGAGGATGGTGAAAAATTTACCGCAGTTGTCACAGATTTTGATGCAATTGAAGAAGCTGTGAACTCAAACCCAAACAAAAATGTGCAAATACAAAAATGTACAGAAACATGATACTTTAAAAATCTCAAAGTTATTTAAATAATTATATCGACATTTTAAAAATAATTTTCATTAAAAAAAATTGATTAATATTCAATATTAAATAGTACGTCTGCAATTTCTCTTTGACAATTAAAAAAATAGTTGAGAATTACATTTTAAATATTCAAATGCAATTATCGTTGTTTCTTATACGGTTAATTCGTGCCCTTTAAACCAACATTTCATGTTCCGAAGAGGTATTTGCACATACATAAATTAATAACAATTTGTTTAACTACGTAAACGAAGTTTCGGTGCATGAGGCGGACTCGAGGCACATAAGGCTGCAAACCACCCTGTGAAAATTTCCAACGGAAGTACGACTTTTTCAAAAGTCTCCTCGCATCGTGCACAACCAGTTGGAAGCTTTGTCCTCGTATCATGCAAAGCCGAAAGTTTTTCCGACTTCGCAAAGTTAACGACTGCAGGGGTTGTCCAATATATTCATCACCCTCGCGCTGTATGGCTCACCCCGTGGTTGCTGAAAACTCTATCCTTGGATGAAAATGTTCTACCATACGCACAAGCTCTGCTTGTATACAAAGTAGAATTTTATCAAAAGTTGTGTTAAATTTGCAGCTGTGGATATCACTTTTGTAGGGTGAGCAATTAGCGCAGCTATCAGGGCTTGCATGGCTGACAGCTCGACATTATTTTTTTTTTGTTTCACGAATTTTCAACGAAACGAAAGTTGTCAATTTCGACCTGTTACGTTAGAAAAATTTTACCAGTTTCGAGTTGGAAAACCATTTCAAATTTAGCGGAGATCACCGGGAGGAGGCATTAAGAGATTTTTTGGTAATTAAATAAAACGTGGCAACGAAAGTTTCACTTATCGGATTTTTGCTTATTTGAGCCGCGTGATTTACCAGAATATTTTCAGAATTCTGATCTGCGATTCAGAACTCAAATCTACGAAAAAAGATTTTCAATCACCATGAAAATACATAAATTAGAAAATTAAAAATCAATATTTTTCATTTCGTCTAAAACTTAAAAAACTACGATAATTCTACGACATATCAAAATTTTTATTTTATTTTTTTAATTTTTAATTTTTCAGTATACATGAAAAAAGTAATTTTACTATAAGAAACATGAACAGATTTTTGTATATCATTATTATACATTTTTAAAGAAGTATTTTAGAGTAGAATAAAGGATCATTATTAATTAAAAAGTCCTTTATTTTACAATATAAGTGATGTATCTTTAAGTACCGGAAATTGGCCAGGATTCACGACATTTCATTAATTTTTTATAAGAAAATAATCATATATCATATAGAAGATATGAATTTTGCGGAAGTCACTGGAGAATAGAAAATATTTAATTAACCATAATTAAATCGTAAATAAATAAACGATGAGGTACTATTACAGGACGATATAAAATTGACGTTACCGAAAAAAAATTGCGTTCAGAGATAATTAGCAGCAATGATCGGGAACTTAAGAGTAATAACGAAACTCGATTGAATTATTTTTTACTTGGATGAACTCTCTTTCCCTTTCTCTCTCTCTCTCTTTCTTTCGCTCTTCTTCTCCAGGTTTTCCTAATTTCTCCAAGACGAGACTTTAATTCGATAGAGGTGAAACTTTTTATGCTCTAGCTATATGGCTTCATCTCGATGGACATCGTGACCTGTCGTGAACAATTTTGGCTCAATTGCATCGCCGTCAGAAACGGAGTCTTTGGAAGGTATCTCCGGATAAGATTTTTCGCCCTTTCCTTCGATTTTCATTGAATTGCGCAGAATTCTTAATTAATAACTCGATAATTCGTTCCAAGTACAGCTCTCGAAGATTCTCTCGAATTATCAATTATTTCTGCCTTCCCATAAACGAGCACGAACCATCTTCGATAAAAAATATGTTCCGGATAAGTATACCTGAGACTCGTAACAGCAACTGAAAAATTAAAAAAAAAAAAAACAAAACAAAACAAAATCTGAAACCAAATAATCGCAAAAATGAAGCTGATTGTAAATTTGGCAAATAAAACGCAGATCCAAATAAATCCAAATATGAAGCTAGTTGTTAATTTCTAAATTAAAACGCAAGTCGAAACAAATATAAAATTCAAAATTAACTAATTAAGAATCAAGCCTGTCCTAAATTTCGTAAGTAAAAATCAAACCCAAACAAATCCAAAAATCACAAAGTTAAAACAAAGTAAACTCGAACCCAAACAATACGAAAAATCAATATCGATACGTCAAGGTTAGGCAACAAAAAAAAAATTGTCGAAAGAGGAATATTCGTTCATCCACGCTATAAACTATCAATGACACCCCCCTCCCCTCCCCGATAGTTAATATTCACCAATCAGTATATCCGAGTATTAATGGGATGAATAATAACACTGAAATCGATATGAAAATTTTCCCTTTTTTTTTTTTACCGACTTTTCCATGCGCGCGATAATATATACGAACTTGCTGGAAGTTTCTGCCTCGTCCCCCGGAAACTTCGTTGTCGACAACGACGATTCCGAGCACACCAGCACGCCACACAGCTGACGATTCGAGCGCAGCTTCATCCGCGTTCTCCCGTTTACCCGTACCTTTCATTTATATATCAAGAATCCCATTATTATTGTAATTTAATTCTCGGTTTCCACGCGCAGTCTGCCGAGAGTCCCAAGAGTCGAGGCAAGCCTCGCGACGAGATGAAATTTATTCCTCGATAATAAGCAACGGGGAGGCTTGGGTTGGGAAGCCGTGCATTCGAAGCTTTAAACACGATGTACGGACAATACATCTCGGTGTATTTCTCTCGCGTACTGCGAAGGAAGGGACGTTCGGACAGCCAGAGTCTAAACGCAAAAAAAAATTAACTTCCCCCATTTTTTATGGGTGACTGGTACACAGAATTCGAAATCCATTCAGTGGTGTTTATTCTAAGTAGATTTGAGGATCCCTGCTATTTTTTTCAAAATATTTTCGAGGGAAATAGCCATGCTAAAATTGGATGGAGCAAAAGCTATCTGTTGTTCAATAGTGCACCGCGATCACCAAGAGTTCTAACTTAGTTTTTTACATGAAATGAAAATTCATACATAAGTATTAGATTAAAGATTTCGGAGTTCAAATCTCGTCAATTTTCAATTCGTACTCGCGATATTCGTGAGCGAATAAATTTTCCGACGATTTTCTCGACGATATAATCGGGCCAAAAAAAGAGAAAGAACATATACGTCATGTATGAATTGGCAAGGACATCCAATTTTCTTCGCACAATCCGCGATGGCTCAGTCATTCACGTACGTATATACGTATTTACATATAAGCTCGAGTGTAGAAACATATTCGTACGTACGAAATTGGCGAATGTCGCGAAGTAGAAACGTCCGATACACGCTAGACAAGTTTATCGAACATTTTTTTGTTAGATTGCCAACGTGCCCTCAAATTTCTTTTCTCGAACATAAAAAAGAAAGAAAAGAAAACGTAGGTGAAAGCTTTTTTTTTCATCGCACGATAAAATTGCCGCGTTTTCGGTCCAAAAATGAGTTTTTCAGGGAAACTACGAGATAGAAAAGGAAAGCGAGATCGAGGTAAAGTAAAAGAGCAAAAACGAGAAGGAGAGAAAAGAAGACAAAGAGAAGAATCGAGAAAAGGGCAGGACGAGACCAAAAAATAAATAGACAGCGAGCAAGAAACCGGAAGTGAGCGCGGTGAGGAAAGGAAACAATAAAGCCCGCTGTAAGAAAACGATACAGACCTTTGGGGCTCTTCCTGAAATCGAGATGATTAGCAAAAAATAAAAGAAACGAGTAGTAACGTAACGAACGAAAAAACGAGAGATAAGATCAGAAGAGTGAAGAGGAAAAGATAGAAATTAAGGGAGCGAGAGAGAGAGAGAGAAAGATTGATTGATTTGATTGATCATGCCCAACCTTTGCTATCAGTGCTAACGTGCCTTTACCAAAAACTTCTAACGATTGAATTCAAAACAATAATAATAATAAAGATAATAATAATGAGAACAGCAACAATAAAAATGACGATAAGAATAATGTAAATATTTAAAAAAATAAAGTGTAATGTCTACAAACCAAAATAACAGCAATTAAAATAAAGATAAAAAAGAAAAATAAAGAGCTTAAATTAAAATAAAGGTCTAAAGTGATCGCATACTAGGTAGCTCAGTATCGAACAAGTGGTCAAACAATCTTGACTTGAAAAGTCTCTCTCCTCTCTTTTCCTCTTTCGGAAGAGAGAGAGAGAGAGAGATAGATAGCAAGTAAATGGCATGAAAAACGAGGCTTGAGTGGTAATAGTTTCGGCATCCCTTTCCGAAAGTTAGCCTATCGTTCACTGGGCGAACGGGACCAGAAGAGAGGATTTTCTCTCGGTTTGCCTTATTCCAAGTGAGCCAAGGGGAACAACGATGCAGAAAGAGACACATTGAGATAGAGAAGCGTATACAGAGTTGAAGACGTTTAAATTACAGTGTACGTGTACCCCCATCGAAATATATAGTGCGATTCAAACAAGAGAGGCGTTAAGAGAACAGGAGAAAACCGAAACGTTGAACGAAGCGCGCAAGGTAACGCAGAGAGCTTGGGAAGTTTGAGAAAAGAGAAATGCAGCGAAGGAAACGAAGTGCGAGGGGTGAGAGACAGAGAGAGAGAGAGAGAGAGGGAGCATGAAAGGGTGGGAGGGAAAGGGAGAGGTGGAGGAGGTGGCAGAGAAAGAGAGAAAGCTAGAGAAAGCTTAAATATTAAGCCGTTACGAGAGTGCACACCCGGTATGTAGTAGCAGCTCGTAAGATAATTAAGAAGTTTAACCCATTCAACTCCTCTGCGCGTCTATTACCTCGTTTCGTACTTGATGGCGGCTTAAATTTTCGAGCCTGACTGCGTCTGCTCTGCCACTGCCACGATCTACTGTGCAGCATCGCAAGAGCCTCCACACAGACCGAGCAAACACCCAACGAAACTAACTCAACGCAACCGGAAATTCTCCCCGAAGCTGTTTTCAAAGACGACATGCATCGGGAACAATATTTATCGGCAAACTTTTACATGTTTAGGGAGGGAAAAATCCTTATCCGAAATTGCGCAGCACGTTGAAGTTTCTCGATTCTCCTTATCCGGGTCTCTTATCGGACTCGTCGTCATCAACTTTTTTATTCGATCTCATTTATTCAATCGATTGTGCTTGATTTTGCCCATTTGGCTGCTTTTTATTTGAATCAGTTGTTTCTTAATAAAAGAACCCTTTAGAACGAATTTATTGATTTCCGAACTGATATAAAAACATAATTCTGAAAAACGTTATACCAATGTATAGCAAGCTTCGTACGATCAACTGTTCGTCGAAAGAGGTCTCATTTCTTATGAACGATGGCGCGTATGTTGCAGCCTCAATGATGAACGAAATTCCGGAGGAGGTACCCGAAGGCTGAGGGAGAAACGTCATCCAACCCCATTGGAGACATGCGGCTTGGTACCTCAGGATTTGGCGTGATCGCCATAGTCTCCTTACTGGTGACAGCGGCTCCAGGTAAGCCGCACTTTTGTCCCTCTTTCCGGAAACTTCCTTCAACGCTTTTCTATCAACCATGACCTGAATCCCCAACGAACATTCCGAATCGGTAAATGAAAAGCGCAAATAATCTACCCGCTATTTGCGATCCAGTTCGCAGTAGTTCCGTGCATAAAGTTTACTTCATTTTCGCTAATGTTTCATCCGAGCTAAATCGAAGTTTACAAAAACAATTACAATCAATACTGACCTCACGAAACGTCTGTAGATACATCCACACATCCAGACTCTAACTACTCTGAGCTGTCTGAACGGCCAAAAAGTACTTCGAAAGTACTCATTGGGAATGCAACTTCAGCTACCCACCCTTTTGTCAACACTAGCCATCAAATTTACCCTACAACTGTGATGTCTAGGATTTAGGAACCTAAAAAGAACTCCACGATTGGGTATTGGGTCCGAACTACGTGACACTTTGCTTACGGTTCTAAGTAGCTTTGTTCATCAAGTTCGCAACGTTTTACCACCTGTTTGATTCGAGCTAATTCGAGGCGCAACTTTTCACCAGTTTTCTCATACGCTTCATCAACGGGACTCTAATGATCTGAAATATAGGAAAATGGGTGGTTTCACGTATGCTGAAATAGAGTTATGCTCAAGCTATGAATGAGTTGCTTTCTTCGTTCTGCCAATATATCAATTCCGGACATTGTGCACCCTCACCAACAGCCCAATAGGATCGATCTCACACACGTGCCCGAGGGTTTGGCTTCGAAATTGCTTTTCCGGGGACTAGCCATGTACATACGAGCTGCGGAGAAGGCAACCGGAAGTAACGCTGGAAAAACGGAAACGGGAGGAGGGAACGGGTGAAAAACGTTGGCGGATTGGCGCGGAAGTGCAGTGCAGGGTTAGAAGGGAATGGTTGAGTAGCGTCCTTTCCTACCTTCCTACGAATTACACCGGGACCTACACGGAGAGAGGAGATGCGCGGGGTTGCGCCTTCAATATCCCGGTACCCCTACAAACAAATTTGATGTCGATACATTGGGACGTGTATCAAAATAAACCGAGACACGTTGGTATACGACGTAGACTGTAACTGGGCACGGAACATTTGGCGCGATCTAAACTGGCGCACTTCTCGTCGCCCCACACCCACACGTACCTTACGTAGGTCTCGCAGAATACACGGGCGTTCGCGTTTCACTCCTGGGAGCTCAACATTTCAATTTCATTCGGCCGAATCGAACCCCGTTCAGGCTCCGTTGCAGCCATGGAATTTCTACTGAAAACTATCGCGAAATTTTCCCGATTCCGTATCCATCGTGAATAACTCAGGTCGATTGTCCATTTTCGCAGTACGGCTGATATTGGAAATTGACTTTTATGGAGAACCGGGATTCGACGAACGGTTCACCTTCGCGGAACTCGAAGAATCCCTGCCCCCCTCGAAAGCTCTTTGTGCATACTTTTTTGCATACGGGGGATTAATGAAAGTGCGCGGATATCGGTGGGGACGAATGTGAAACGGAATATCGATGGTGATGGAACGCGGCAACCTTCCTCGTCGGTCTTCACAGATTTACTGTACTACGTTCGCGCGAGAGCCTGGCAAGTGGTACTGTGGAACCAATTTTACCAACTCATATTGGTCCTCCTGCGTTCGGCTGTCGCGTATACTGATCACTTTTTTTTCACGAAGATTGAACGACGTGTTGACTTTTTTTTAGCGTTTGCGATCTTCTTTCTTTGGCTTCCGTGTTCCGTTTCAACCGACGGTTGAACAGCGAGTAACCTTTGATCAATGAGATTTGGCGTTTCCGGATCTGCGATGAAGTCGCTTTCATTGGACTGTGTGGAATACTGTCTTCTAACTCCTAAGTCTGATTTCTAATGACACTGATTACATTCACAACAGGATACGTTCATCAAAGACTGATCTTTATTTGGAAAATCCGTCGTCAATAATTTTTTCCTGGCGTTTTGCCAACTGTCAATGAGCCTTTAACGTTAGGCTGCGTAGTATACTGTTTTCCATCTTTCCAGTTCCATTCCAACTAACCTTTGAATCAATATCAATGTGAATAACTCAGGTCGATTATCGATTTTCGCAGTACGATTGATATCAAAAATTGATTTTTTTTCATAAGCTTCCAACGTTTACGCTGTACTTCGAACATGTCAATAGGCCCATCAAAATATAATAGTCCGCATTTTGGTCTCTACAGCTTCCAGAACATTCGTACTAACATAAAATTCTGAGGCTAGAACTTTAGCGGAAAGCGTCGGGATCAGTTTTCTCCGTAAGGATCCTCCAGTCAATCATACGAAACGAGATTCACTCCGAATATTCATATGTTGCGGATAAACGATCGCAGAAGTGTTAAAAAGAAACATGAAACGAATGTACAGCCCGATAACACGTGTCGCGTTGTAAGAAACATTTTTCCATCTGGAATCGACACGAACATGCCCATCTTCCTCGTCCAATCGATATTTCTCGGTAACATTGTCGCTTTCACACCCGTCGAGGGAATTCAATAGAAAGACTGAACGAGCTCGTCGATAGCGTTAAAGAGTTGAAGGGTTCGTGATGCGAGCCGATAATTATGGGTCGTTTAGTGATTGGCTGGAATGTCTGTTACAGAGAAGACAGACGTTAAGGAGGATCGAGGAGGAATTGACTCGAGTATCACGTGGCCTGTTTCCGTGGTCAGTGCGATCAGTAGAATCGCCCCTACACGTAGCAGGTTCGTTAAGATCGAGGAGCAGGATATCCAGTCCAGCTCGTTAACATCCAAGACTTCCTCGACTGTTCCGCCATTTCGACCCCAGCGTTCCACCCTTCCTCTCAGCGTCGTTCCAAACACCGAAACACCAACGAAACTTCCAAGATATCTCGACGGTTTGTCCACTCGAGTACCGAAGCAGATCCGGAATTCCAAGGGATACAGTACCAAGACGGATGATTGGTTAGTGCCCGTTGAAAGCGCTGAGAATGGAAAGTCCAATGTGGAAGAGAGTGCAAGTCCAAACTCCAGCAACCTCGCTACGTTGGGGAACTTCGACGTGGGTTTCATCGCTGAGAATTCTTCATCGCGAAGTTCCATGTTCGAAGATACTCCGTTGGCCCATCTTTCTTCGGTTCTCCACCGCTACGCTCGTCACCGAAGTCGAGAGGGAAAAACGCGAGAAGAAGGAATCGCGAAGGGATCAACGGGAAAGAGGAAGGAGATGACGGGCGACGTCGAAGCGACGACGACGAGCTATCACCTAACGACCTGGATGACGTCACCGACGAAGAAATACGTCACTCCCGATCGAATCTCGGCTTTAGCAATTTTTCGGGAGCCAACCGAACACTATGAATCCCAGATAGTACGAAACATGCCTGCGTCAGAGTTCGCAAAGGACAACCTTCAGTCTGGCTTCGTAAACGACTCCGGTAAACCCGTTTCCCAATTTAAGGATGAAACGATGTCTTCACCGGGCAAAAACGTTTCGCGTTACCCCGCTGATCACCAAATTAGCCAACGGTCATATGTACCGTCACAAACGACCGGTGATTCTCGCGTCAATCATCGCGGACTTCGGATACCGTTCATCGGCGATTCCAGGATCGACAAATTAACTGCCCCGGGCTTTACTTCCTCCAACAACTCAGATCCGAACGGCTCGAGACAACAGAGTTCGACTTACGAGCCGGCAAGCCTTGACAAACGCCGTTCGTCAACCCCTAGAACTCTGGACCAAGTTACCCTTCGCAAACACGAAACGGAATACGGCATTGTTGAGGAAACGATCCGAGCAAGGCGAATAACTCACGAAACATTTTCGGAGGTACCGATCATCGAGAGAGAAACGACTTACCAAGGAATCGTCGACAATGCCAACGGCGTTGATCTTCTCGTCCCCTCCAAGGATAATCACATTGCCATCGGAGCTAGATCGTTTGATACAACAAGCGTAGAAAATGAGAAAGGGGGAAACTCCCCCACGGGAGTCTCATCATTCCCGTCACGTTTCCCAAAACGCCTCGGCTTCAAGGACACTCCCGATTATGAAACTTCACCTCTAGCCGATAAAACCTCGTCCCTTGCTGCTAATCAAATCATACCAGCCAAATCGGGCTATCCCAACGCCAAAAACAACACCGGCCAGTCGATCAATTTCTTGGATGGCAAATCTAAAAAGATATTCTACGAGATCAAACCCTCCGTCATAACCGATACCGATCGTCTTGATGACCTTGACCTACCGATCACCACCACCATCACCACCACCAGACAAAGCTTCGACAAATTCCTATTATCCAGCGTTCCAAGCGTTTACGGAAAATTCGGACCGTACTTTATAGACGAGGAGGACCGCAGAAACGTCACCGAGAGGATCGGCAGTACCGTCCAACTTGACTGTCGGATCGGATTCCTTGGCGATCGAAAAGTAAGTTCTACATTTTTAACTTTTGAAACATTTACGCCAGGAAAATTATATTTCTTGAGCTCAAATTTTACTTGTCTGAATTTTACCTCATGCCTAAAAAATGAAAACATGTTGACAATCAAACCGTAAAAATAATCTCCAGAATTGTGAAATGTTCTGACCGCATTTCCATTGAAACATCGAAACACTTTTTTCGGGAAAGTGCTTTTCGTTTGAAAAAGTAGAACGGTGCTAATAGTCACAAAAAAATGTCAGGAGAATGCCAAAAGAAAGGTATTCTTGATGACCCGGTGGCCCTCGAAATTATTCACAGCCTCGAAAGGTCTTTCGCCAAGAAATTTCGTTCGCGATTGGTACAACTGTAATTCACAAGTATTGCTATCTCTACGTACAATAATCTCGCAATTCTTTTAAATCCTCTTAAATATTAATGACATTCAAAGCGTTCTCGGCGTTCATTAAGGCCAAGGCGATAATTAACTTTCGATATTTTATAAAAGGGTAAAAGTTTTTGTCGAAAGAGCTAGAGAATGAAAGAGGGGAAGAGGGGGAGATCGGAGAAAAAAATTCTTACGGAAAGGCTTGATGAGCTTGATTGACAAAACTTCAATTGGAAAATTTTTATTGGAAACGTGATAAATATCGTTTATCACTCGAGAGTCGGGATGGCAGAGAGCATTTGTTGAAAGTCGAATAAGGCGAGAAAGACGAAGGGAAAGGGGAAAAAGAAAGTAAGAGACAAAGGGAAAAAGAGACAGACGGAGAACTGGGAAGCTGCCCTAAGTTTTTTGCATGACTGCATCTAAATTCCAGACTCCTGCCCGCGCCTTGTATCCAGCGTTATCTGTCGGTGTGCTCCACCGGGAACTCTCTTTTTTCCCTCTCGCGACCTCCCAACCGCGCTACCAGATGCTTTAAATTCCTGCGAGATTCGTATTCTCCGGAATACGAAATACGATACTGATGGAAGAAGGTTGTGAGAGGTGGATGGTGTCGCGAGCAGTTCGAGAGCTCGCAACTCCTGGAGAACAGTGGAAGGTGTCACGTAGACATTGAGCATGTATTTTTTTATGAAAAGCTTACACCCGTATTAAAAAAATATATATAATAAAACCGTTACTCTCGAATAATGTTAACAATAGCCAAAAGGGCGAGCCACTTTGAGGACGTCGAAATATTGATTTTTCGTTTTGTGCTCGATCAATATTCAAATTCGTATCTCGACTGAACTATCCATCCAAAAAGTTTCAAAAAATTACTGAACATGCTTTCAACCTTCTAGATAACGTACGAAAAATGTATTTCCTAGAAATTGAAGAACGAAATGTGAAAATAATTCATGGAGTCATGGAAATGAAAAAGTAAGTCCACTTTTTCACTTAAAAAATCATAAACCCGCGAATTTTCAATATTTTTTAATGAAGTTTGAATCTAATACTCTTTAGATATAGCCCTTTCGGGTAAAAATAGAAGTCTAGTGCTCGAAACTATTGTGCATTGTAGTTGGATGGACCGGTCGATTTTACCCACGAAGGATTAAAATAGAAGATGCATATTCACGAAGGATTGTTGTAAAATAATAAACCCTTTTTTTATCTTTTCGGCCTTTCATTGTTATAAGGAATAATCTTTTCTTTCCTGTAAAAGAAGGGCCGGAAAATTTACACGAATGTCCTGGTGGACGAGAAAGTCAAATACAGCTGTAGGACAATAAAACAACGCGGTTTATTCTTCCTCCTGGAGGAAACAATTTCGAATTGTACTAAAATATGAAAGAAAAAAAGAAAAGGTAATTTTTTTATACGCCCAAATATAGTTATATTCACCAGATTAAGCAGACGTGAAGTTTATATCTAATTCACATAATCAGAACAATATTTATTATTGATACATTAAATAATAATAAAAACTAAATCGAATAAATTAAATTACAATGAAAACGACGAAGTATATCATAAACTTTATTCACCCATTATCATTAAAAAAAATCGAGAGTCTCTTAATTTATTTAATATACATTTTTTATGTCGATTAAATAAATCAAACAATTACATCACATACATCCAATAACTATAAAAGTTATACGAAATAAATGGAACAACCAAAAGCACATACGTTATGTTTGAATACCTCAGCATATAAATGGACAGTTCGTAAACAAACGGACGGAACCGCCATCACATTACAGAGTCGTTCAAATGGATTGGGTGATTTGTTTGCTGTCACTCGATACAAACAAGCACGGCGCGTTCTCCAAATCGTCGGGAAATGGAAACAAGTGTTTCCGGCAACGCTGGAAAAGCTTTTCGGATCTGTTCGAGTCACGTGCGAACGCATTGTGTACATATTTTTAAATTTGTATCGATACACGCCGTGTTTTTCGTAATGTTGTGACTACATACACAGATATATACTTTTCTTGACTTGCAGATCGCGTTCACACTTTTTTGAAATTCACTCGATTTCGCATACCTCAGTGTCGCTATTTGCTTCTCACTTTCATTTTTTTGTCTTTTTGAATAAATAAAGGACAAACACGTATTTCGACGCCGGAAAATTCGTTTCCGTCCCAGGAGGGGTAACTCCGAAGATTTTTACCACTTTTTGCACGTATTTCCTTAAATCGAGATTTCGTTGGAGGCTTTGCGATCGTTTCTGTTTTTTCTTCGAGCAAACACGAAAACGACTCCGAGAACTCGAGAAAACCTTCACTGCCACGCGTTGCTCCTCGAGGTAATTCTACTTCGATTTTTTTTTCGCAATTTTGTCGAATACAAAAGTCAAGAACTGACGAATATTTATCGCTGTTCTTTTATTTACCGATATATCGAAATCGAATTTCAATAAAACGAAAAATAACCAAAAGGCATTTTATTTATTCAACATAGAATAAAAAAGAAAATATCGGTACCAGTAAGAAAAGAGAATCCTAAAAATGCATTTTTTCCTTTCTTGAATTCAGAAATAAAATACTTAAATGGAATAAAATGAAAGAAAAAAAAAACTACGGGTAAAAACTAATAAAAAATAACAAATAAAAAACTATTTACAATAATACATACTACATATTGTAATCTATAATACTATAATCTGTATGTTATAATATAAACGTACTAAATAATACAAATCCTATATATACTAACAAATTATAGTAATAGTAATAAATAAATAAATAATACAAGAAAAGTAATCCAAAGAATTGCTCCCTTGAATTCTGAAAGCAGAATTCTAGTTGAAGGACAAACAGCGAAATCTTCGCCGGATGATTCTCTCTCTCTGTCAGGACGAATTCGCGTCATTATTTGTTTACACTCGTTGCTCAATCCCATAACTAACGGTCCCTCGTCGTGCGCGAATCTCGCGTGCACGCGAGCCTCTTCGACGTACAATATAGTTCAGATATATGCGCATCTCTCGTCGAGCGTCCATGCCAGCAGTAACGGGTGGTAAATAAACGGGGTGTATCGCCGAGCGAGCGTTCAGTACACAATACAAAAGCCTCGTGCCCCCCTGTGCGATGCGGACTGGACATTGCTCTGCGGCAATAGGATTCTTGCAACCAAGGTTCTCTCTCTCTCTCTCTCTCTCTCTCTCTCTCACTCTCTCTATTTATTTATATACGAAGCCTGTCGAAACGTTCTCAGCATAAATAAGAAACCACGTAGAACCTCAAAAAGAGTAAATCATTTATAATCGTAATCATCCCAAATATCTCAATTGCCTAAACTCAAAAGTTTAGTTAACGAAAGAACAAAAGACACATTTTTCTCAACGTTCATTAAATATTATTCAGTAAAATATATTCAGAAAATATGATTAATTCGTTCAGTCAAAATTTATTGTTAACTTTTATTCAACATTTAATAAATGTTTCTTTACGTTATTAAATTTTACTTAATTTTTGCTGTCTCGGAGTCATCAATGGTTTTTTTTTCAAATGGGAACATATTTTTATTTTTGTTAAAAGTTTGTAGATGATATTCAGACGAATCCATTGGTCTTTGTAAAATGGTTCAAAATCATCCAAAGACTTATGAGGTCAACCCAAGATTGACCTCATAAGTCGTAGGAATATCGGCTACAACGTGTTGATAAAAAAAAACAACAAATATATCTTGCATCGACACCTTATCACGTACTGTATTAATTCGACGATGAAGGTGACTACGTATGTTTGTCAGCTCACTGCGAAATCGTTTCATCCAAAACTTCAAAAGGAGCATCCACACGTTAGCTCGTTTTGTTTTCATCGTTCTCTTTGTTATTGATTGAGTAGACATTCGAGCCGTGCAGAGTTTATTGAAGGCTTTGATAATTCTGGACTTGGAGATTTTGCTTAGCGAATTTGATTTTGAAACCTAACCCAAACTGACACGAACCAGATTCCCTCACGGTGCTGTGTCTCTTTATTGTTTTTTTTTTCGAATACAATACATAAAGGGTCTAGAGTATTTTTATTTTCGTTTCGGAATCCTCGGTGCGTGATATCCATAAATATTATCGCAGCTGGTGGAAAGTCATGCAAATACAAACACACGTGGACAACGAAAGGAATATGGAATATGGAAGTTGTTCATAGATCTTTTTGCCTCCACGCTCTTTCACTTTCTTGCCACACGGAAACTCCGAGATCTCAGACAAAATCGAAAAATTCTTTCACCCCGAAAAAGTTTGATTTTTCACGAAATCCGAAAAAATATTGGCTACACGTGTAGAATTTATTTCTTGGACTCGTTTTTCTTTATTCGAAGAAAAATTGCGAATTGGGCACTTTTCCAGAGACGAGACTTCATTTTAAAGAAAATAAAATTCGTGGTGACTCTTTTCTCTTATTGTTAATACGCTATTACGTATTTGTTGATTTGCTATGCATTGGTTTAATCGTTATTTCTTCACTTATCTGTTATTTAAAACATTCATTTATATTTTTCATTGTAAAAAATCATTTTTGTTTTTAACAGTGCATATTGTTATTCGTTTTTTTTTTTATTTTGATACAGTTTTTAAATATTGTAAATATAAAAATCTAGGAATATATTTTATATGCAGATAAAATATGATATTGAAAGATTGAAAACAAAGTAAAATCAATTATTTAATTAATCTTTTATTCGTTCCTAACAATGTAAAGTTATGACAAAATTTTTATTAACTTTAGCATTTTTAAAATAAATATAAAATTCCAAATAATTGTTCGTTTTGTTTTCGTAAGTGTTTATTTACACACTCAAGTCTATTTTCTTCTGTCCAGGTTACATGGCTTCACTACTACAAGGATTCTTTTCGTTTACTCACCGTCAAGAAAGAATCTTACAGCGTCGATCGCAGGATCAGCCTGAATTTTCAGTAAGTACTTTCAATGCTAAAAAAATAGTGACGTTTTATTCACATTTGGGCCTAGTATCATCCAATTGCCATTATTCATCAGAGGAAATATTTATTTCCTTTTATTTTGCTTTTTTTATTTAATTGGGGATACAATTTTAGAAAATACATTTATCATATTTCAACAAAATAATCGTCGCAGGATTGCCTCGAGTGCATTAAAAAAATCTCTATTTTAAGGGAATGACGAACACGATTCTAGCCACATCGAAATTTTTAAATCCAATTTCTCGCATACTATTCAACTGCTTGGAATGAAATTTATTGTGTGTATGCGGGACGCTTGCTCTAAGACGAACATGCTCGACATTTACAAAAGTTTTGAAAAAATTGTGCAGATTGTGGTTACCATAGGAGAAATTGCGAGCTCCGATCCATGGTATTGCACTTTCACAAATTTCCCGAACTGGGCCTCTGAAGCGGCGAAAAGTACAGCATTTGAGCTTTGCCTCATCTATTTTTTCACATAAATGTGACAAAAATGAGCTTTGCCTCATCTATTTTTCACATAAATGTGACAAAAATGATCAAAATTCAGTTCAACGATTTCTCACTGCGCAGCAGCTCGCATTCTCCGTTCTTACCAACTGCGCTTGCATTCTTCCGAAGAATCAATATATTTTTTTACTTGTCACTTGTTCACTGCGCTAATTCCTAACCTCCGTCACTTGCAGCAGGGAGAAATGTCAACAAAAAATTCTAGAAACGTTTTTTGCATTTTCCCAGCCTAATTTTTTACTTTCGCTAAAAACTCGGGCATATTCGTAATCAGGGGAAAATTTCCGATCAAATACACTCTTTTAATACTTAAAAAACGGAAAAAAATTTTTTTCGTCCTCCCAGGCCACTTTCCCAGAATCTCAAAAATCACGATATTTCAAAAGTTCGTAGGATGACCTTTCCGCAAGCTATGGGGATTTATTTGGGGGGTTTGGAAAAGGTTTTTGCCTAACTTAAATAATGGCGTTGGATTCGTATCGATATCTCATATAGTTTTCCCGGAAAGTCCACTTGAAAAATCGCTAAAAAAAACGCAAAGGGGTATGTATGGAAAAATTTGCAAAAATCGATGGTCCAA
>JAPYZI010001749.1:0-29084 GCA_030523105.1 Ophioninae sp. A BG-2022a | reverse complement strand
TGAAATTCTGCCAAAAATCGAAAAACCATCGGATATTAATAATTAAAAAAGCAATTTGAAGAGAAAATCATAACGAAGAGATTGAGCGCAAAGTGGAGTCCCAAATCCCAGAGGAAAAAAAGTTATCGATGATTTAGTGAAACACCGTATTTTGCCCAAAAATCGAAAAATTTTTTGATTTTTAATATTTTTTTTATTGGTCCATTTCGATGTAACTTTGTCCCCTGAGTACGAATCTACCATTTATTTTCCCCAAAACCCAAAATTTCCGTAAAAAAATTGTAAAGAACTTCTAAAATGACGATTTTTTGTCGTGTGCAGTGCTTTCGACGAAAATTCGTTCATATTCGTAATCAGCTGAACATTTTCGATCAAACAGACCCTTTTAATACTTTTAAAACAGAAAAAAAATGTTCGACTACCCCGTCCACTTTTCCGGAATTTCAAAAATCACGAAATTTTAAGGTCGTAGAGTTAATTTTGCATCGCTTTGTATAGCTTCTTATATACTATAGAGATTCAATGGGTGTGTTTGGACAAGGTAAAACGAATAATAAAATAAAAGCGAAGAATCGTGGCGAGACAATTGCGCTCGGCAATTGTCTCGCCACGATTCTCCGCTCGAAAAGTCGAGAGATCGCGACCGAATTCGCGTGCGGGACGCGCCATCCGTTGGTAGTTACTCGCAGGACAAAATCCCAAAATTGTCATTACCGACGTAACGATGTGCCGCATCAAAAGTTTCCAACGAGTTCGTCATTCCCTTAAAGACCCTTGAAGGCAGAATTCTTCTACCTGCTCATGTTTAAATCTAGCCTCTGATGAATTAGAACAAAATGCAGCCAGACACGTTTTTGGAAAACAGATTATTCATAATTATAAAAATAGTAATCCATTTGCAAGTACTTTTACTGTGCAAAAATATTCCAAGTATTTATTTGTTTATTGTCGAATGTCCGAAAATTGCAGGTGATGTATGGTGGCCGTATAATCGACAATTACGATCGTCGAGTATCGAAGATCTACATGGACGAGTACTTCGGTGATTTCCTGTTCGATTCGTTCCAGCCGTTTCACTTTTATCGCGACAAAAGCGTGGATTACGTAATTCCGCCGTTAGGTGACCGCGAGACATACATAGATTTCATCGAAGAATTGCCGCTGGTCAATTCACCGGAAGTCTTCGGTCTTCACCCGAACGCTGAGATCGGGTACTTCACTGCAACAACGAAGGAGATGTGGTTGAATCTCATTGAACTCCAGCCACAAACAGGTTTGCCGTTACACGAATCATCGATCTTTCACGATGTTTCCACGTCTATCCGATCGTTTTATTTCCTTCAAATTTTATTCCCAATCTAAAGCTAGCTTGGTCTTCACGCGTATGTATGACAAAATTTACTCACTAAATTGTTAGCTTTGATACACCTGTCTTGATATCGATCGATCAAACCACGGATGGCAGTAAGAAAATCAAATGGATTGCAGCTATCAGCGGCACTGGAATAAGCAGGGAGGAATTCATCGACAATGTAGCGAGCGAAATACTGGCAAAAATTCCACCGGAATACGATATGATAAAAGTCAAGAGAAACTTTGGCCTCGGTGTCACTCCAGCGGCGATTGTGCTGTTCCAAGAGCTCGAGAGGTTCAACAAACTCATAAGGAAAATAAGGATCACGCTTTTGCAGCTGAGAAAAGTATTGTCACAAAACTCATCGTATGTTCGATTATCCACCCCAAAATAACTCATTTATAAGTTGGATTTGTTTTTATCGTCCAGGCGTTCGCCGGTGAAATTGGTATGGACGGGGTACTCGACAGTGTTTCGAATGCTCTTTTCAATGGCAATTTACCGCGTGAATGGGCAGCCCTGGCACCGGCGACGAAGAAAAATCTCGGCGGTTGGATGGACCACTTCGAGAAAAGAATAACCCAATACACTAATTGGGTAATAATATTTACTGATCAAAAAAAAAATCGACGAAACAATCGTATCGGCAAAGTGAAAAAATGAGTTTTATTTTTTTGTCGGCATAAATGTTCCACGCGATAGGCTGGCTGTAACGAACCGATTGTTATATGGCTTTCGGGTCTTCATATACCGGAAACTTACATCGCTGCTTTGGTACAAATGTCATGCCGAAAGAACAATTGGCCGCTGGACAGATCACTCGTTTATACCTCCGTTACAAAATTTTCCAAAGCCGAAGAAATCGAGGATAGACCGGATCAGGTGAGCGAGAGAAATTGACGCCACATTAAGCGGAAACGGTACTCTCAGCAAAACTTTGAATGTTACCTCGTAATTCTAAACATTCACGGTGTTTTAATGTATTAGCTATTCTGACGAGACAATTATAAATATATATCGAGACCCAATTAGTGGGAAGGACGATAACTATCTTTCGGTATATTCGTAGGGTTGTTACGTGCAAGGTTTGTTCTTGGAAGGTGCCAGATGGGACGTGGAGAATCACTGCCTCAAAAGGTCATACCCAAAAGTACTGATTGAGGAATTGCCGATCGTTACGATCATACCGATCGAAGCTTATAGATTGAAACTCCAGGTACCCAATAAAGATCATCTCGTAGAAATGACATATATTTAAACAAACTACTGGTAAAATATTTACAGTTATTTATTACTCAGTTGATAATAAATTCTTGTTTTTTTTTCGATGGAGACTTCCAACTAAGCAATTCATTCTGCTAGATAAACGATCCGAATAAAGCTAAACGATTGAGAGCCAGCCCTCAAAACTGTCAGGGGAGCGCACTTGCTTGAAATTGTATTTTCGACATGGTTATTGTCAATAACAATGAATAAAACCAGGAAGTGTCTACGATTGAACCCACTTTGAAGGGCGAATATTTCTGGTCGCGTTTCATGATTCTTAAGTGTCAATAATGTCAATACGATGTTTTTTTAAAATTCGTGTTTGTTTTTGCGTAATATTTTCTGCAGCTTATTTCCAATAAAATAAAAGAGTGTCTCATTCGACAGAACACAATAAAGACCCCGGTCTACACGACGTCGAATCGACGGAACGCGATGGGCGTAGGTTTGGTTTTTGAAGCTGATCTTCGAACCACCGAGCACATATCACACTGGGTCCTTCAAGGGGTTTGCCTCGTACTGAATACCGATTAATTTATTAACGTAACAAATTGTATGGAACATCGCTTCGAAGAGTCTTTTGGGCTGGTGGCTCGAATAATTGAAGCAGTTAATGCTCGACGAGTCGCGCGTGCTTCGAACGAATTTTATGAGCAACTGCTTATTTGGGGTAAACAAAGATTGTAAAACGAGCTCTCTTCGAAATCGGACAACTTTTGCCATTTGACCCAACAACCCCTCTGCAATTGTTCGGGGCTCTTGGCGTGCCCAAGGAAATGCGGATCGACCACCAATAAGTAAGTGTCTTGCAAGGCTACGTGCAGTCCGAAGATTCCTTTGCTCGAGCACTCCTTGTCTCCACCCATCATCACAGGACTGCCGAATGTTTCGAAGTGCGTCTTCAAGTTCGTCACCTGATCATTGAGATACTTGCCGCTCGTAACGTGGATCATTTTACTTCGAATGTTGTATCGCCGATCCAGCACCAAATATACCTATGTGTATTATGTATCCTTAGACAGTGTTGAAATATTATCGAGTTCGAAGGTGAATGGCAATGTTATTATTTTACCTCGCAGCTTCCAATCCATGACCTTGAGCCTACAAAAGACGGCGCCTTGTCCTCGATGTCTACCAATATCCTCTGTATTTCTCGTAAACTTGGTACCTCGTAGCTGGATGTTCGGTTGTGCTTTATCCAGGAACAAATTGTCTGTAGCGTACGGTACGCGCATCCCCATCCCTGAAATACCCATACATTGTTGAAGGGGTTACCCTACTGTGATAATTAGTTACTAGCAATAATAATGTTTTTTTAGTTATTAATTATTCACAGTAACGATATCATTTTTTGGTGAAAAATGGAAAAATTGCGTTTTTTTCCAAAGAATTAAACGACGACAATAAAAAAAACTCCGTGAACTTTAGTCAATATTGTCTATTGGAAAGAATACTTCGGGTTCAAATACGGCGCCATTTTTTCAAAAAAAGATTTTTAAATGGCCGACCGTCAACGACCTTCAAATGTGATCGTTTCACTTGTAACGTTTGTATTTTCACTTGTTGATTTTGTATTTTCCCAAAAGTGTTAATATAAGTGGTGTTTTGTTAATAAATGCGTTTCGCTTTTAGCATATTGTTTTTAGAAGAAAATATTCAGTATTTTTTTCGGGAGTCTCAGTAAATGTAGAGGGTTAATTTTTTTTTAGTCAACTATTTTCGCTGATTTTGGTTGGTTGTTATAACCTAACCTCTCAGCAATGATACAGGCCCCGATTGTATCCTGTGTAATGTACAGTTGGAATGTGGAATGCACGTACCTGGTCGTTGACATCGTCGCAGTTGTAGTGCCAATATTCATAATCACCTCGAATCAAAGTAGTCTCGCCTGGCTCGGGACTCGGAAGCCCAGTGTGAACATTGCGCAACAGTTTCTTCGAGTAGTCAATGTTTATAGGCATCTCCCCGTTTTATACGTTTTCCCCTCGCAGCCGTACTATCAAATCGAACAAAATTCCGTGAGAAAATTAATCGCGATTTCGAACGCTTAATATTGAGAAGAAAAAAAAAATGTATTCTTGAAAGTAAGTGATGACAAAATTTCGAAATTTTGAAAGAAAAAAATTTTTCGCGTTATTTTCACTCGTCCAATCACTTATATGTATACTAAAGGTTCGAATAATGTTTCAACGTGTAGGTAGATAGTTTCTTATGTTTATATCTATTTGTTAGCAATGAACCATTACAATCTTTTTTTTTTCGTGGAGAAACTATTTTTTTGAGAGCTTGCCAATTTATTAGTTTTAAAAATGAAAAAAAAGTATGTGGCTATACGATAATTCGATCTTTATGTTCAAAAGGGAATTCAAGGCTTCTGTCGGTAAAAGAAGTTCCTACTATTGTTTATAACAATTTAATTTTATCGGAATTCTAATTACGCAGACATTTACCGAATTTTAAAAGTGTATTTCTGTTTTTACAAAAGAAACATTGATAGTAGGCTTGTCGCATGGCGGAAGGATGAAGTATACTTGCTTAATTGACCGACACTGCGTGATTGTCCAATACTTATTTAATGTTAATCCGAAGAAAAAAGTGATATAGATGAGCTACGAATGTAAATTATTATGATATGAAAGAGTAAAAACATAGGCTTTTTAACAAAATTAAGGAAAAAAAAGAATTTATGTAGAATTCGATGTGCAGTGTTGTAACCGTGAAAAAGCATTGGGCGTTCGAACTCAACGTCATCTAGCGTCGGACAATATGGTCGCTTCGAACTCCGCAATACGACCGGGCGGAGGGGACGAAAAGTTGTGCAAGTTTTTCTCGGTTTTTGACCCACGCGTATAAACAATGATAAAATGCATCGCAACAATGCGTCATCATTGCGGGTATTATCGCGTTGACGTTTCAAACTTGGACACAAGACGACTCTGCGAACGAGCAGTAATATACAAAAACAAAGCGATCGCGTAATTACCTAATGTTGCCAGAGTTCTCGTACAGTCTGTCGACAGTACAGCCAGATCGCGCGTAAAACTTACCCCCACTCCAGTGTTTAAGCGCCCATCACACAATCATAGGAGCGCGTGTCCGTGAGCGAGCGACGCTTGGAGATCTTCGGAGAGAACCGAGCATAGTCGAAGTTTCCCGACCGCGCCGTCGGCACCTACACCGCATATAAAATACGAATATAAAAATATTTCCGCTTATTTTTATGAATTACAATTTATTTGGCATTAGGACGGTGCGAGTAGAGCGCAAACAATTTTTTATAAGATAAATAAGTTGCAATATAGACTATTGTTATATTTAAATTAACGTACAAACCAATAAAATAAGACATCAGAGTGCGCGATACATTTTTTGTATACATTAATCACGTCGAGAAGGAAGAGCTAAATAAGCATTAGAATAATTCAAAAATCGCGCGCGTGCCGTCGGGTGACGTCACGGGTGAGTCGTGCTCAGAACTGTCAACGCTGAACGTAGTCTGCTACAATCTATATACAGAATATACACATATGTAGCAAGCGTTCGTCGATGTCGGTGCGTGCGCGGAGCAGAGAGCCTTAACTCAAGCGAAGTTGCGAAAAAAAGAAGATACATATCGGGAATGCAAGAATCTCACGGTTTACGTGCTGGATTCGTTTTAATCGTGGTCAAATACACTGTGATTAGTTACGTTGTTTGGCGCATTAACAAGCGTAAATCAACGGATAAGCGCAGTACATCGAAGTCCGAATAAAAATTAATACCGCCTCGACGTCGAATCACCGTTCGCTTGCGATGCGAGCCTGTGAGTGTACGTGCGCGCGCATATGTGTGCCTGTGTAACTAACCCCGAGGGACACGGGAGGACAGAAGGATACGCGAACTTTGGAGAAAAAATCGTGCATACGTAACTGAGAGAGGGGCGGATAGAGAGAGGGAGAGAGAGAAAAGAGAGAGGTAGTGAGTCTCAAGAGTATAGGATTTAGTCCGGAACGATTATATATATAGTGAACCCTCGTAAAAAAGGTGATGTTCGTTTCGTTGACGTTCCGTAAGTTGATTAGCATATTTAATCTAATTAAGGTAATATCGTTTACTATCCGAGAGGCTTGAGGAGGGGGGAGGCCGACGCTCTCATGTACTTTACAACTTTCGTGTACACAACGTAAATTACGCGTCTATGGGAAGCACCAACATATACGCTTCAAATGTATCTCGTCAGCTTTCAAATGTTCTTTGAAATCATTTGGTCGAATTTGAATTCAATCGAGCTTGACTTTAATTCGCTTTTTTTTTCACTATCGGCTGTCACGAAGAGGTTATGTTTGTTATCAAAGTTGCGTCGAGTGATTCATTTCTACGAATTGCGGGCGCGAGAACAATAGCATTTGTTTGAAAGATCTTGGCATACAGCAGCGGCTGTTGCTGATCGCCTCTTTCTCTCTGTTGGATTCCTATTACCCCAACGACGAAGCGTCATCCTCTTTCCGTCGAAAGTAGTGCACCTTTTTTATCATAGCTATTTCCTTTTTATTTACAATGATGCAGTGAAGATGTGAAAAAAATGCATCCGTATTGAGACGATTGGGGTATTTGTCTTGAAACCCAATAAAAAAAAAGATGTATGGAGAGGGAGAACTGAAGACCGTATCGGAGGGCTGGGTAAAAACCGTGGATATCAGCACAACCGATAATCCAAATATCAGCTGGGCAATGGAGGACGACGAGCACTTTTGCAAACTCGTCTTATACAAAGAAATTCAGGATTCGAGGTAAGCGTACCTAAACATTACATTTCTATAATCAGTGCTATCTCTGAGAGCCATAAGGAAAGATACATTGCAGGCGAAATGAACCAATAAACATTAAAGCCGCTACTCTGTTTTGTTATATTTTCTAGCCATTATTCCGTGTTATTAACTTTGTAGTCAACTTTGGAGTTATTTCAAAATTGCCATAGATAAATGAAAGGTTGCATATTTGAAAGACATCAAAGATATGTTCTTTTAAGTTTTCAAACATTTTTATTATCTCTTTTGAGTTATAAAAATCACATAGACATTTTTATTTAGCGATTACTAGGCAATCATTTTGCACAATATGTTTTTACGAAATAATGCTAAACAATGTGGGAATTACTATCGGGTATAGCATTGAAATATGCATTACTGTGATGCTACAATGATAACTTTTTTCGCTATCTTACAAAATGCAAACTCGATATGCAGAAGCTAAATGCGATTAAAAAAATTTCTTTGGGTTCCCATGAATCTAATTTTACACCTGATAAATGAATTTAAAGTTAACAGAATAAATGAAAGTTGTCAGAATACAGCGCGCAATTGCAATTCATCTACTTTTCATAATTGGTGTTCCAGAGTACGAATATGGGACGTCGTGATATTGGTGCCCAATCTGCTTTTTCTACTCTTCATCATTGTGCGATTCAATCGAGCCAGGCTCAAGCTCCGAGCTACGAGTAGCCCAATATTTTTAGCATTTTACGGACTAGTAATATGTAATATAGTAATATCATTGATAAGGTGCGTAGTTTCGATGAGCGTCAATGCGGCAGCAAGCGTTGGTGGGAAAGCCGATAAGGTGCTTTGGGTGACCGTAAGATTTTTTCTACTCTCGACGGAGATGAGCGTCGTCATATTCGGTTTGGCCTTCGGTGAGCTTATTTTCTCAAATAATCAAACGTATTTTATCACATGGACTGAAACTATATGTGTTTCGGAGAAACGTGGCCTTTGATGATTAATTACTTCGTTCATATGTGCAGGACACTTGGACAGCCGGTCGAGCATCAGACGAGTTCTGCTCGCAACGTCACTCATAGCTCTCGTATTCACCATAACTCAAGGTACCCTGGAGTTAATTTTACCGGACGACACATTTCACATTCCTAGCAGGGACTTCTACGTGTTCGGTCACGGCGGTATGATGTTTTGGTTTTGCAGCAGCCTCGTATTCACCGTGGTACGTAACATCGATAATAATGTAACGTTGAAGTTTGCATCGTTGGAATTGTGACAAAGTTCAAATGATTCAAATGAGACACCCTCACAGATTTTCAAATTGAATGAGAAAAGATGATTTTTGATGACAACAAAAGTCGAAGAAATAAAAAATAGAAAGAGATTCATTTTATTCCTACGGTGCAACCGCAAACACAATGTATTAAGACTCAACACCGTGAAGTTTAAAACCTATAGGCAAATTTGTGAGTTGATTTAAAAAAAACTTGTGTAAATTTGCAGTTGAAATTAAATTCAACGAAGTAGACATCAATAAGAATACTAGATCATTTTTCGCAATTTGAAATGACCGCACGATAGCGGTCTGCTCGGTGCAACTTCCTTTTGTGGAGCTTTAAACGATAAATTTTATATATATACATTTTTCATAATATATAATAAAACAAGTGATTTTTCAATGTAGATACAAAGCTTTAGATGAATACCAATCGTTTATGGGAACTCTTTACGAGAACAAAAATTTCGACGAAAATGCAAAACGGCTTTTGTTTTATATAATGAGGTATTTTATACCTCCATCGAAAAACCAGTTAATTAACATGATTTTAGATAACTCGAAGCCCTTCAAGTGACTTTCATAACCGAAGTAAATTTCGTATCAACGGAAATTGTAATATTTTCCAGATATACATCTTCATACTAATCCTACCAAGGACAAGATTACGAGACAGACTAACCCTCCCGAGTAAGTCCAAAAATAGCTTATTAATACATCACGAATATCAATTTTCACTGATGTAAAAAGTGTCTTTGCAAAGATATTGAATAGGATATCGATAATTTCATTGGAAGGTATGCCGATTCCAGCCGGACATTACAGTTCCTTTGCAAAATCGGTAAAGCTGTCGTTTCGAAAAGTTCTAGAGGTTTAGTGAGATGGCATTCTTGCGTTGTTGCAGCGAAAAAAAGTTTCTACATTTACGCGGGTGCGCTGGCGAGTCTGAATCTCGTACAATCCATTGGAGCTGGCCTTCTGAATTACACGCAGAACCCCGCAGGACTGTGCGTCGTGGATCTTACAGCCGCTGTTTACTTGACACTTTTCACGCCACTGGTATATCACACATTCCTGTCGGAATTTTTTGGGTAAGACAAGTTTAGGTATGTGATTGTATGTGAAACAGCAAACGTAAAAGGAGGGATAAAAAAAATGTTTCAGAATCTCACAGCCGTCGATACAGTTCTCTTACAAGGCTCAGGTGGACGACGGGATGGACGAAGATACGGTGTCGTTGCCTCATCAGCAGAGCTTTTCATCGCTGAGAACGGACAGCGATTACATATATCAGGTCCATACACCGTCTATTCACATGCCCCTTTACGAATCGCTCGCATCAAAACCATCCGCCTCGAAGCAAAAAATTTCCCTGTTCTCCCTAGCGTCCCGAAGAGATCCGAATACGACCACCACCGCGAGTACGAGCCGCTCGAGTTCTCAATTGACGCTCAATTACCGTACATCACCGGATGCGAGAAACTTGTTGAGCATACGTCGCAAAACGCAAAAGAGCACGCCCGAGCTCGGCAAAAATTCAATGTCCGAGCGTGATAAATTCATCCATGATTCGCAGAAGAGCACGCCCAATTTGAGTTACGAAAGACCGAGCTGGAATTACGGGATTTCGAAGTCCGACAAATATTCCACCGGCGCTTCGGGAAGTATCGCTAATCTGATTGTTTCGCCGAATACGGCGAGTAACTTTATCTACAAACCCGACGAGAACGACAGTAGCGCCAATTTGTTCTCCGACACCGGTAATAATATCGCCGCGTCAAGCACGAACACTCCGTACCACGGAGTACGAGAAACTTCGTCGAGCGATCAAAATATTTCGCCGCCTCTCGAGTATAGCTTGGAAAATATTCTCAACAATGATACTCGCGATAGCATCATCGAGCCGCATACCGCGCTTCGAGCCGAATCCGATTCGGGAAAAGAGAATTTCATCGAGTTATCCTCGGCTCCGCGTATCGGAACGAATCCTCATCGCGACGATCCCCCGCCCGCGTGCGCAGATTTAGAAACGAAAATCGGTGATCCGAGTCGCGCGGCGAGCCCCGGAAAATCCCGCGTTCGCGATAACTTGACGAGTAATCGATCGGAAGAATCGGGCGGCCTCGGTGATTACTTGCAATCCCTCAAATCTCCAAATTGCCAAAGTCTATTGAAGAAAGATGCGAACAGCAACGATCCTCAAAATCCCCGCTCCCCGGAGTAATCGAATCCTTATTGTATTCGTTACAAACACAAATCTGCATTGCACAACGACGAGTATAATCGAACGAGAACAGAAAAAGCAGCTCAAGAAATTGGTTACTTTTTGTCTTCTATTGTAAATATCGGTGGACGTTTTAATCGATTTAATCTATCGTTCAGTTCTTCGTTAAGTTTGGTTTTTTGGGAATGTTTTGGAGTTTCCAACATGTTATTTTTTCTTGTTTTTTTTTTTTAATCCGTTGATACAATCAGCCGAGAAGAAGAACGAAGAAAAACCCATTCAGTCAAAGGGCTTGATCGAGGATTCCGCTACGATGACGTGTGATCATTTGGGAAATGATGACCGGTCGTCATTGCGTGATACATTTGCTCATTAGAACGGAATCAATCTTTTAATAGCGCGCAACCCCGCGCAGAAGCATACGCGATTGTATATTCGATAAAATCGAAGATAAAATACGAACGAAAAAAAAGTAACTTAATGATATATTACGCACGAGCTTTAGTCATTTAATTGTACATAATATTAGCATGCCAGTGGGCCTCGTGAATTAAAAAACGTGTGATTGTCGAGAGGAGCACTTTGTTTATTTATTCACGCGCGCTCTCGCACACTTTTTCGTATTTCGATTATTGACATCCTACCCATCGCGAAGTGAAGCTAGAACGAAAATCGTTGATCGAACGATGTAATACGAACTGCGAACGATCGGTTCGCCATCGCTCATCCGCCCCGTCTTTTCTCTTTGTCGATCTCCCTCACGGTCAATTTCGCTTATATCCTCAACTACAAATCACGGTATGAAACACTCATCGATTATTGTCCACGGGAAAAGTTTGCATTATCATCAAAGCCACCTGTACCCTTCCTCTCCTCGAAAACCATTTTCCATAGTAGGACCGGGGCGATGCTTTGCGGGCCCGCGATTCGCCGGGGGTACTCGGGTTTAATAAGAACAAGTTGTTCGCGAGCCTCGTAAATCTGTACAGCACTGTTTTTATTAGTTCATAAATATGTATTACGCGTGCGCGCGATTCAGCTTGGTTGCGTGGTGTAGTGATTTCGTAAAGCGTACAATATCTATGAGTTTTTATGGCTACTCCCACTTCAGCCGTTCATGAAAAAATACCAAAATTCAAATGAATTTTTGGAAACATTGTCGTGATGCACGCTTGAATCGTTACGTTTGTTGGGCACGTTTCTTTTTGCTCAAACTCAAATCTGAAATCAGCTCTTTGGTGAAGTTTAAACTTAGCTTTGAATGCAACAAAAATCATTGTTCTTCAATGACCCAGCTTTTTCGTCAATCAACATCAAATCTAGGAATTAACAATCTAGACCAAAGAAATGAAGGTTTGGGTGATGCGAGAGAAGTAAAAATGAATTTTTGATGCATTCCAAATTTGCATATTAGCATCATTTTTCTTACTCAAATATCTGGATTGATTCTCGTTACTGGAACGGCTGAAGTGATGCGGAGCGTTTCACGTATATCTTGATATATAGCAGCCATGAAACATGATTGATTTTTTATATATGGGATATTCCGAACGAGGTAAAGTTATTCTCACGCAACGACGGAATTCGTCAGAAATAAATGTCCATCAGATTTTATTGCAATTCTTTGTTCGTAAGGTATAAAATGAAAAATGGAGAAATCGACAATCGTATGGAATATCTCATATGTATTTTACATATAACGTTTATAGAAAGGCTTATAAAAAAATAAGGAACTCTACTTGGATCTACGTTCGGAAACCGAAAGCGGAATGATGTTTTGTTTTCCAGAATCACAGTGTCTATGACTCAACACAATTCGACACCAATGCGACACCGGTCAACCCGCTTTACGCGGCTTCTCTACAGAGCCCAGATAGCATTACTGGTTACAGTATAGACAGTCAAGATGCACACAACCAGGCCAATGGCTACCAGCAATGAGCGATTTCTCGTCTCCGTTATTTGTCGTCTTTCATTTGTCAATACTTCTCTTTCTACGTAATATTTCGTTTCGTTCGAACACGAAGGTTCAATGTTCGAGAGGATTATTTTCCAATCTTGAATACAATGAGAGAAAACAGAGCTTTACGATACTCGCGAACGGCAGGTTACGAGTAACGCGATGCGTACATATTAACACGTATGTATGTACGCGAATGTATATATTTAGACAATTAGCAATTCGAACAACGTTAGCTTTAAACAACATTTGAGCTGGTTGGAAAAACTGAGTTTCAAAATTCATTACCGCGAGCCTCCGACAATCAGCCTTCACAAACTTTTAGCCAAAGAAATCTAACTGAAAGAGATTTGATAAATTGTAGCGCTCCGCGCTAATTGTCCGCAAAATGTTCGTTGCGAAACACTCGAGAGCGAATAATCGTCGAACGCTGCAGTTTTTCGTCCTACTTCACACCTTTTTTTTCATTCAAGGATCATTCGCATTACTGTTTCGCCTTACTTTTATTGTCCATTTGAAGGCTTCATTTTTGGCGCAGAGAATGATCGGATTCGTCACGTTTTGAGGCGTGACCGAGTTTTCAAGCCTCGATTAAATCATGCGGAAGTTATTATCCGGAAGTTGATTCTAACTATGTAAAAATACAGCGATAAGGTTATTGCTTTTGCGATGGTAACGCGATTGAATCGTACGAAAATAATGTAGCGTCGTGCTATCGAAACGTTCGGATTACGGAAGAATCCTAAAACCGTGAAATTCAATTATCGACTCCCCGAAACTGCCAGTACACTGTAGAACAGGCCTGGACAATGCTCTTTGGTAATAATTGTAGTAGATATGTGTAAGTAACTCAACGCATGCATGAAACGAACGATTGATGCGGAAAACAAGTGGGATTTTTTATGATTCCATCGGACAACTTCTAGTCGCTGTTACGTTGTGACTTTGATGTCCACAGGATTGCAACATCGCAGCAGCCCTTAAATAGCGCGATTCGCGATAAACTTTAGTATTTACAATCACAAGAAAGTAGGGGAGACGAATAGAGAGACAGAGAGAAAGGGCAAAAAAAGCTTTCTGTGTTTTCGAATAAAAGGTTAGCCACGGTCGTAGTATCTGATAAAATAATATTGCTACGTGGGGTTTAACGTTAATAATTGGCCGAGGCTCAGGTACGTTTCACAGAATCAACGATGAAATATCTGACCTTTGCGTTCCTGTATTTTTCTGTGTTAATTCGGTTTTTTGCGATATCGGGGTAAAAAATGTTGAGGAGGTTAAAACCTACGATTTGTATAATTTTTCCGTCCTTCAATGAGACTACCACACGTCGATTAGTGTTTAAGATGCGACGAGGGAATCGTGGCGAGATGAATATTGAAATACTCGTGTTCGAGCGATCCGAGACGAATATCGACGAACGCAGTCCATCGTTTCGTGACCCTCGTTATTTTCCTACTTTTGCATCGATCGAAGAACGGGGTGGAGCAAGAGATGGAAGGGACGAGTAATAATGGTAGGATTCCAAAGATTCATAAGGAACGAGTGAAGTTTTCGGGCGAAGATGATTGATCTTAGCGAGTCTATTGTCTAAAATAGAATAAACAAAACAAAAGATGCGAGAAGAAGATAAAACGTACTCCATCCACCGTGTATATAAAACAGTGATGTAATAATCTACTGTAAAGTCACATTAATTGATACTTACATATTAATTATGTATTTAGTATTACGTAAGCGGGTAACCCTTTGTGAAGGAGAAAGAAACGGAAAAAAATGTATTTGGCCTGCGCCATGACTCGGATATGGGGAAAACAACGAGTCGTACGAGAATAGCAATACACAACGAGAAGAAACGTTTCACTCGATAAAACTTGGGAGTCTGACCGAATGATATTGGAAGAGTTAAAAAAAAACAGAGAAGAAGACACTGAAAAAAAACATTGTGGAAATTGGAATATTGAGACGATTCGTTGGTAGCCCTCGATGAAATTCATGTACTTTATTATATTCGATTATTATACAAATGAAATTCCATTTACGCGAAAAACGCGTTAATTTTTCGTAATATTATTCCTCCCGTAAAAGAGGTGAGGGAAGAAACAAAAAATTAAACTACACATATGCGTACGTATATCAGGGTATTTGAATGAAAAAAAATAATGAGTCGTTCCTTCGGAGATATTCGGTCCGTGTGCTAACCTTAATTCTCTGGCGGAAACAAATTCATGAAGATAAATTATGGGAGTTCAAACTCGAGCGGGCGACAAAATTTTCCAAAGACATATAATCGATGAATTAACACATTTTCTAAAGAAATTACTCGATGAATTAACAATGATTGGATGCCTCACGAATGATTGTGTAAAAACATAGAAGAATAATGACACTTTGTCAAAATTTTAGCATTTTTCAAAAATCTCAAAGTTAGAACGCAGAGTTTGCACTTTTTTCCCTTCCACCGTTTCCATTACCGAAAGCAAAAACGGGACGAGAGTTTATCTACGAAGCTTTCCATCCATGAACATTTTTCGCGATCTGATTTTTCGAAGGAACCATGTCGAAACGCGTGCTCCACACGACGAACATCTCCGACAGGATCTTCCAATTTCAACACTGTAAATACAAGATTTTTCGTAACATCCAAAAAAGAAAAAGGAAATTAAAGCAAACTATTAGTATACGATACGAAATGTCACTGTCAATGAATCGAAACATCTCTATCGGAAAAGCAACATTTCTCATTCGACTCCGATCACGAGGATTCCGATATTTTACACCCGCGGAGGGAAGTGTCGCGATTAAACGCGAGTTTTGTAACTTACGCAGACGAGTGCGAGAGACGAGGAGATTGCGAGTCTCCATAGCAATACAATTATGAATAAAGGACGATGTTCATAAGATAAGCATATACTTCGATGGGCTCGTAACGGGTGAAGGTGTAAAATAAATAAGAAATTGAAAATTCGGGGTTGAAATGCTTTTCGAAAAGAAAAAAACCTGTATCGCAAACGCCCATTTTGGAATGCCGTAATCCTATCTCCGTAATAAACACTCCGTTGCACCTCGGGAGCAACCCGAATGTATGCATGACAAGAATACATTAGCTTCACCGTTTATAGAGTTTCGAGACTCGCAAACGGTCGTGGAACAAATATTTGGACGATTATCTCATCCGCTCTCGTGGCAAGATAAACGGTTCTCGCCTCTTTTCTCGGATAAAAGTATTTTCTTCCTGGTGGATATGCAATTCTGTAAATGCACATTCTACCTGGAAAAATCTGTCGTTGAGAAGCGTTCGTTTATTCAAAAGATCGGAAGTGATGCATTCGACGAGGATTTCTGGCGCAAACAATTTTTAATGGTCAAACGACGCAACAATGACGAAACATGATCGCGGACTATAAATGACCGAACGTGTGCAAGGGGAGAAAGATTGTAGCGAAAATATTCGTGTTAACGATTCAATTTATATTCGACTCGTTGCGCTCCGCGGAAAACCGGAATTTCATGGAAAACCTTTCAGTGGCTTAAACGTGAAAGAGTTACAAAAATATTTTATTTATTTGCTCGTCCCACAGGAACACTGCAATTTTTCGAGATGAATCGTACCCTATTTGTTAAACCAGATTCGAATCTATCTTCATGCCAAATTTCATGAAAATCCATTTCGCCGTTTTTGCGTGAAGGAGTAACACACATACGGGCAAACATTTGCCTTTGTGATATTGGCGCAATTGTGATTCTGCACTTTTTACATTCAAATCTTCGACGAAGGGAGACGATAAAAATTCCAAGCCCTCTTAACGCTAGGATCAGTCTTTCCGAGGGCGTCCAGAGCAGCAACTTCTGAAACAGTTGAACCTTCATTAGACAAATACTTTATGAAACAGTAAAAACAAAAATGAAGAATAACGAACTGTCGGTTTCTTAATTTTTTTTTAAATCTTGGAATTCCCGATGACATTTGGGTTAGAAATTTCAAAAATTGCGAAAAACGATCAAGATATTTTCCTGTAAGTCCGTTGGAAGAAAACGTCGCGTGATTGGAAATGAAAATGATATTTGTTTGTTTCTTTTTTTCATTGAATTCCAAGTGCGCAAACTTCGGGAACGTAAGAATTGCAGTCACGTATATGGGAGAGTTGATCGGGATTTTTATCGGTGAGCAAGATCGAACAATTATACGCACGGCCAGTTCTGAGATATTCGCTAATCGGAGGCTCAAGTATGGATACGGGTACGGCCATGTTAAGACGCGGATAGAGCCTCGTCCTGTTGGTAGCGATCGCGTTGCAAACGACCATTCCCAGCATCTCACCGTTGGACCATCGAACTATTGGTCCACCGCTCGATCCGCTCTGAACGCAACAGGTCGTACGTAACATGCATTCGGTTATTCCGGACACGTTGCCTCGAGTTATCGTTGGTAAATGCGACGAGAAAAACGGAAATCCGGCACTGGCGACGGGCTCCCCTGCTCGACACATAACACGTGTTATCGAATTGTTATTTCACGTTCCAGTGTACACGCGACCGTAATGGAATAACGAGTTCTCCAATAAAACGAAAATATTCATTGATATAACGATCGATTAAAATTAATTCATGTCAAAATTTGTTGAGTTCGATAACAATGTGATTTAATTTCGAAATGATAAACTATGAAATATAACTTCGTTAAAATTAAATTTAATTGATGAAAGAAATAAACAAATTTTTTAATTTCCAATTCATTTTGATATTTTTGTATATTCAAATTAAGAAATTCAATTTATTAAATTGAATTCCAATTGCAAAGTAAATGCGCTTTAAAAACAGAATTACAAAATTGATTAAAGTTTTGGAAATGTTAGATTTGTCTTAGGTTTGTTAGGTTTGTAGTATGACGCTTCGGTTTTTCAACATATAAACAAATTCGTGAACAAATTATCAATTTCATTAAGATGCTTCATATTTCAAAGTAGTAGCAACCGTGTTCCAACTTTTAATTGATCACCGCCCACGCGACGAGATCCAAAAAAAAACCGTTCCTTTTTAATTTTTCGCTAAACTAAATCGGACAGAGTACTATTAAAAAATAATCATTGAGAAAATTGCTTATTAATGACCTCTTAATTATTAATATTAATTTTTTTCAATACTCAAGAACGCGAATAAATTAAAATAAATATAAAAATTATAACGCATAAAAACCATATATACCACAAAAAAATCATATAATTTGTGCATAACTGCAGTCTCACGATATTAAAAAAATTGAAAGAAACAATGATAAACCGGCAGCTACCTAAAACAACAAATATTGAATTATTTTTCGAATTAATGATAATTCTTTGATAATCAGCAAACATCGGAGTTTCATTTCGACGAATTTTACTATGACTATGTGAGAACGCGACGGGAATGTACGTGAAAGAAATTGGGACGATTCTTTTCGGAATTTACCAGGTCGAATCGTCGGGCCGCTGGCGATCTTGATGGATCGCAGCGTGGGCTCTATTTTACGTGGATCGAGCCTCAGTACCGCGACGTCGTAAGGCACGCCTATGGCCGTTCGATAAACCAATTTCGCCCACGACGTGGTCGGTGTTGACGAGCTGCCTGAGGATCGAAAACCCTCGCTACGACGAAGGACGACTTTGATCCGACTCTCCGGCGCCTGAGGCGATATAATAAAACCACGTCTATTTGAACGTGTGTACACGTGTTTGTTCGCCACGAAGACTTGTCATTAACGAAATTAAAGAGATTGAAAAAATTGCTACGGCAAAACTACAGTCTGTTTAATATCGATAGCAATCATAGGGGGTATTGTATTTCGTACGTGTAAAGTGTAAAAGTTCGTTTCTTCATTTTACGCGTGAATAAACGTACATACAGTTTTGCTGAAACGTACAAGATAACCTACAAGTTGTCAATCCGAATAAAAATATAAACAAAGTGACCTCATCGATTTTTCTCGAAAAAATATTTGTTTATTCATCGATAACTATTTCGTCCACTTCGAAGTAATTCCCCTCCGATATAATAGTCTTCTGCCAGCGCTTTTTCCACCCATCGAAGCACTTCTTATATACGCTTTTTGGTACAGCCTCGAGCTTTCCCAGCGATGCACCCTTTTTCTCCTCAATCTTGGCAAATCTCCGTTCTTTCAAAAATGGCTGATAACGTCAACATATGTTGGGGACATGTGTATCAAGATAACAAATAAACAAAATTTTTAATTGAGCGTACGCAGCCCGCGAAATTTGAAAAGTCACCTTATTTCTAGAACGAACATTATATATGCATATATATCTTTCCGATTTATCCTCCCAGTTCGTTCTCGACACAAATTGAATGCTCACCTTCTGAACAACGTGCGAACACGTAATTACAGTGCCAGTTGCGACGTCGAATATAATTCCAGTGCCCCAACTATCGCCGCATCTCACCAGTACCAAACACCTGTCCAACGAATCTAACAAGGGTGTTTTTTTTTTTTTGGATTTGCCATTCAAATACAGATAAATCGATGTGGCCGTGAATCGAAATTTCAATCGGACGTTCAGTAAAAGCTATTGTACGTACCAACGATTCTCGTATCCGACGCCTCGTCCATTCGCTGTTCGAGGCTTCTGCATTTTAGTAAATTTCGCAAGCAGGGAAGAAGGCTAGCGGCAAACGTGTAGTCTACCCATTCACCACGACACCAACTCAACGGGGCGATCACCATTCCGCATATGTAGCTACGCGTACCGCTGTTCAAATGGAAAACAAACGACAGTTCTCAGAAGAGATCATAAGAGGTTATGAATATATTATTATTATTATATTATTAAAATAATATAATGGTAATTAATTTATTATCGTTATTACTACTACGAAGATTATACTGTTGTTATTATTATTGTGATCGTTGTTCTTGTCATTGCTACTATGTCAATCCTCTGGACTACTGGATAATCAGTGACCCGAAAGTTCAATTTTTCATAGAACCGATTGAAAGCATTTTTAAAAATTGTTTTATGTGAGCAATGGGATTGTCAGAATGTACCGAGTGAGAATTCCGGGAAGTACGATTCCGGTATCTACATTTGGTAAAAAGGTATTCAACGAAAAAGACGGACATGCGCGAAGGAAAGTTAAAAAACTACTGTTTGGCTATTTTTAGGGTGGCCGGTAAAAACCTGCGAGCGTAAATCAGAAGTAATTTCGGATTACATTGTAAATGAATCATTTTGACTTACTCGGGACGAGTGACGTAGACCGGTGCCCCCTCCGAACCGGGAACGGTGCTCGCGTCCGTTAGCATAACACATCCGTCATCTCCGAAAACGTTGCTAACGACGCCGCGGGATATCGAGTCAATGAAGACGGGATTCCCGAAAGGAGTCGAGGATAACTCAACGCTGGCGCCGCGTACGGGACTGCGAATCGGATGAACGTTACTTTCGACGAAACGCTCGAGAACGTGACGAGCCCGTGAAACTTCCTCGCCGCTCGACGAATACTCCGAGAAAGAAATATCTCCATCTTTCTTTCTTAGCAAGCGTACGATAAGAAAAATCGGTAAGAGGCACGCGTCGTTTGGCCGAGTTTTGTCGAAACTCCAAGTGCTGAAAACTTCGCGAAACGTATTTTCCAAAAGTGGACACTTCCAAGCAGCGACGATTGAACCATCGATTTCTTCGATTTCTTCAACATTCGACTCTGCTGCACAGCTCTCGTCCTCGTTCTCCACCCAATTCGTTCGAATCGTCGTTTTTCGCTGATAAATAAGAATCTTCGAGTCGTTAGGAATCCGAGCCGGAATACTCGTCAGTTTACCTGGTCGCATATCCGCGAAATATCGACGATAACTCGGTTCGCGCGACGCTCTCGAGTTCATCAAACTTCCGTGGGATATCGCGAAATCGTCGCCGATAAGAATCGCGGAAGCTCCGCAAGCCTCCACACCTGATAACTCGTCCGCGTACCTAAGGGCAACGCTCGTTGATCTCGTAAGATTCGTCGTTGTTTCACTATTGACCGCCATCGCGAATCTGTCGTTCCTGCAATTATTACGTTCATTCAATTATTACGTGGGTGAAAAATGATATTCGTCATTCCGCGGATACTCTTATCCACGCCAAGGAATATCAAATTGTAGTTTGCCTCTTTGGAACGAAACGAATATAGGGGAAGTACGTACAAAATGACATATACGGATAAAACGACACACCAGCAGTTTTCCAAATCGGCGTTTTTTTAATCGTTATTTTAGGACTCTTAGGTGATACTTTAATTGTCTATTAAAAAACTGTCAAAATACTGTCATTGTAAGAACATCCATTTTTTTCTCAGTCGATCTCAACAGATTTTACACCGTTATGAGTTTTCTTTCGCTGCAGAAAGTAATCTAAGTTTCGGTAGGTAATTTTCTTTTAAACCGTATTGTTACATATTATTTCTATTCCTTAACGTTTCTCCTTGGGTGTCCTGTTTTATTTATGGTGAGATTTTTTGGTGATCTATTAATTTTTGGGCTTTTATTCAGTGAAGAAAATAAGTGCTTCCGAAAATCCATCAAAAAAAAATATAACGAAAGGTTACAAAGAATCTATTTTGTTCTGATAGTGACGAAATACCTTTCGAGACTCAGATTTAAAATAGAAATTATAATTTTGCATGCATTTATCGTAATGATTTATTCTTGCACTCTACGACTGGAAAAAACTGGATACGTTGCGTGAATTATTTTCTTTGGCCTGAAGCGGAGAGTGCAGATTCACCCAAAATAGCAAAAAATTGATTTCTGCCAAATTTCTACATTAATGTCTGATTACTTCGAAGAATTTTCAATTTCTTGACGTTCCAATATATTTTTTGTTTCACTTAATGGAATCCTGAGTATTATCGTCGAGTGCTCTCCGCGTGAAACATTCGTCGACCGAGCTGACCGAGATCAATGGAAGTCCACTCTGACGCAATACTACGATCGATAAAAGTTCACTAATTAAATTGAACGATAAATGCCGAATGGGGCTTTAACTGGGATCGTTTACCTCGTTTCGATACCGAGGACAATATTAATTCCCGGAATATGCCACTCGATGTCTTTCGTCAATCATCCCGTTATATCATTTCTAACGATATTCTTTATCGAGACCCACGATCATTCTCGGGCATTGTCGGACAACGAGAGATGAGAATTTCATTCTGGCGCGTCCTTTTGGTTGGATCAAAAAGATATTGCGGTCAATTGGGCGGTAACGACGTCAGGACTACGTACGAAGAACGTAACTTGACATACATCGGTACTTGTGAATCTTTCTTTAAGAGGGATGAAGGGGGGGGGATGATCGCGACATCCAAAAAATAAGTTTGTCTTCATTGAATTTTTAAAATCAAATAACGGTCTTTTTTTCTGAATAAAAAAAACATGTTACACAAATAAAACGACATACAATAAAATGGTTTCAAGTAATTTTTTTTCATTTAAAAAATACCATAATTGCTGAAAGAAGCGAATGAAATTTTATATTTTAACAATAATGTTTATTTTTTTCATAATTTCAAAACATTTAAATGTTCTATTTAATAATTTAAAAATTAATAAATAGAAATTACAAGCAAAAGAATGAAAAATTGTTTTTAATTTTGAATCGTTTAATATTATGGATTTGGTTATCTTTGGAAATGTTGACGCAACGAAACTATAGTTCCCACGTGAAATATTTGCATTCGAAATAATTCGACCGATGGTGATGTAAAAAAATGGTTACGCTCATCGATAAATATTGGTATAATAAAAAATATTGTTTCTTTTGTTCGTTTTATTTTTAATTTTACAACTAATGCGATTTTTTAGGAATTTTTTGGTGACAATTGGTGAAAACATTACTTCTTTCCGTTCTTTCTTACGGTTTATACAGAACGCGGATTTGAGTTGTAGATCGTAAATATGAATTTGAAAAAAAAAGAAGATTTTAAACGATTCTCGCCGCGTTGATTTGTCCGATGTATTCGGGAAATCAATGAAGGATTGGGTTAGAACGGAAAAGGGAAGCGCGTCATCGAGTAATTCCGACGGGATCGAGCAGTTCCCCAGGATGGAATATCCGCGATTGAGTATGGTTCCAAGAATTTCGAGAGGCGCGACTGGAGAAGAAAAAATGCATCGCTCGCGTGCTCGCATATCCACGACGCAAGGGTGAGTCACAACTGACGTAAATCGGCTGGGATCGTCGGAGGGCACACACTCTTAAACGATCGAGAACATTGGAAAACGGAGCAAAGTGCAAAGAAGCAAAAGGAGAATCGTTTCAATGGCTCGTCGCGTCAATGGATCCTCTGCGCGTAATACAGCCATAGATGCGCGTCACATGCGGCCAATAAATCAAAACCGTGCTATTTTTGCCGCATCGATAAACCGTCGTTTCTTCGTTTTCCCTCATTATTACGAAATTGTAATTGAAAAATTTGAAAATAATGATTGTGCGGTTGTATTTCATTTATTAGCATGAATTATTTGATTAATTAATATGGATCATTATCCATATTAATTAATCAAATAATTCTGATTTGATCATATTAATTAACACTAATTCATTGATTCATTACTCATCAATGTTCTATTAGTTGTATTTAACCATTGCAATAATCAACTAATTGATTCAGTTGATGAAAAATTGATCGTTAATACGTTAATTAATTAATCATTCGTAAGTAATAAATGAATATTAATTTTATTATCAATATAAAGCACAATAAAATAATATAATTAATGTTTCATTAATAAAATAATAAAATTACAATAAAATAATATAATTAATATTTAATTCATTATCAATCAATCGATTATTCATTATTTAATCAATTATTCGTCCAGCTTGACACATAGACATAATTGCAAATTGAAATATTGTAATTCGGGATACCGTGAGCTGCCATTGTCAATTATTCCTGCCATAGTCAATGATTTCTGTTTATCACTGAATAAATATCGATATACTTTTATCAGCTGATGAAAAACTAATCGCACTAAACGATCAGAAAAGAAAACATAAGATGCCAGCATGGGATTGGCAATTCCCTTGGTAAACCCATGCAAAAACGTGCGGCCGTAATCTTACGAAACAAATATCACGATTGCAAATCGTTCCGATACGAGGAAGTTAAAATTACCCGGTGAGTTGTTAACAAGCAGAATAATGGGAGAAACGAGTAGTCGTTAAACTATGCTTAGAACGTGAGAAAAACGAGAAGCCAGAAACGAAGGCCTCCTTTTTTTGTTACAGTACACTATACGTTCGTGCGAGTCTAATTCAATGTTACCAGGAAGTCCTGTATACACCGAAACATTTTTGCAAATCCATCACTGTGACGTTAACAAAAAAACAAAAACATCACGTCTGCATACGTTACATCTGCGATTAAAATGTAATATAAATACCCGTTTAAACATATCGACGATTGATCATTTCCATTACGATTTCATTATGTTTTTGTTCATTTGAAAATCAAGATTTTTTTTTCAATAAAATTCACTTCATATGCACTGAATTTTTCATTTCGGTCACCGAATTTACTTCAAAAGATTCTACAGTGACTTCCAAATCAACATTCAAAATGTCGAGTGAAATAAAAAAAAATGTTCATTCAAACTTTCCTAATTTGAAGCGTTCATTTCCTCCACTTGATAGTTCGGCACCCTCAATCGTCGCTCCCGATTAAACCAAACGAACTCTATTCAACTCAAGCCCAAGCTTCAACTCACAAATAAATTTATTCCGTTGATTTCTTTACGAGCGTGTTAATGTATAATTATAATATTAATATATTTAAAGTCACGTAACTATTTGTAATATTATGCTCGGCCCGAAATTTTCTTTTCCCCTCCAACCCCGTCAGTGACGAGGCATTTACATAATTTGGGGAGGCACCATTCAAAAATCCTCCCCCGTCATCTCATTCATTAACAGACTAGAGAGAAGTCCGAAATAAGTGTCTGAATTCTGTAACTTTTTCTCTTCAACGGTTGGCAAGGAAAAAATAAACATTTTTTTTTACAATACGATGAGAACATATATTTCTTTATTTATTGACGATTTATCACTTGTTTTAAATTGTTAATTATCGATTGAAGTTTTCATTGTTTAATTATTAAATCAAAATTGAGAAATCGGATTAATTTAACACTTAACAGTTGAATTCTTCATTGCTTAATTAAGATGAAAAATGACCATTTTCATACGTTTTTCTACGCTCGAGTTTCACTTCATCCCACTTTGTTTAAAAAAAATTAAGTTGTTTTTTTGGAATCGACAATCTTAACGTTAAAAAAATGCGTGTCTTTTTTAAATTTTCTTCGTAGAAAAAAAAACGAAACTCATTTGAATTTTCACTTTTTTCACTTCCCTTTTTTTTGGAAAAAAAAATTGTAATCCGTTCATTTTAATCGAGAAAATAAATTCGGACATTGTTCATTTTTATTTGTTTTCCCCTTTTTAGAGAAAACGAATTCGGAGCTTATTCATTTTTTTTCGGATCGCTAGGCGAGTGTAGGCCCTTAATAATTATATTCGGGCAATGAAATCGTGTGTTTTACGAGCTCGGAAGGATGTTTTATGGTGACGTCAGTGCCACGAACCAGCACACCATGAACGACGACTGAAATTCCGGTTTTTCTCAATACGCGCGCGACTCGTGTGTGAAACCTGGCTGAAACCGGAGTTCGTTCAGGAAATGATAGTAATTTCAATCTGTAAGTATTCAGCGAGTCTAATCAAAAGGTACGTAGTTACAACTGGGTGGATTCGGTGTTTGCGTTTCGGTCGTTACGCTGTATCTCTTCGAGCAAAGCCACTTAATTTTTCGTCTCGATCTTTCATTTTTTTCGTTTTTTTTTTTGCATTTTCTCGGAATTCTCCTCTTTTTTTTTTCTTAAGCGCGTGCACACGAATACACACGTGGCGGTCTCGCAGGATCGGCGGTTCCAAAAATAGGACAGTGATTCGAGAATAATACACGGATGTTAGTACCGTGATAAAAATTGCCCACGAGAATATGATTAGAGGGCTGAAATGAGACGACGCTTCGAATTACTACCCTCGATGATTGATCGATGCGCGCGCGATAATAAAAGAAAAAACTCCTTGTTCCCGATTTCATTTTTCTTATCATCGTCCGTTATAAATGCGAGTATTGAAGAAAATCAAAATGAGAAATTCCAAACGAATTACAAACTGCATAAGTGCAGGTAAAAAATCATTTTCTATAATGAACCAGTTCGTCTCAATATTTATATTTTTACATAATAAATAATTAAAGTACAATAAAAAATTATTATTATAGTGTTATGATTTGATATATTAATATTAATAATAATAATAATATTTTAATGTAACATAAAATTTATATAATTTATATAATTATATTGTAGCTAATTTAGTATTATCACTTCTAATGATAATACGATATCCTATTATCGATATCAATGACAAAAGAATTACGTTGTCATAGCAAATATCCTTAAAGCTTTGAAAACTCGTTCTGTCTCGTCGTCGATACCGAGTGATCCACGAAACTGTAGTGCCCCGTTCAATCAATTTTATTTTTCCCCAACAGTTCCAACAGTTGTATTTCACATCGAGAATCTTGTCCCCGAAGTAAAATCTTTAAAAAAACGCCGCAGTCGCGTTCACGATCCGACAAATTTGAATTTCACGTTCGACCAGGAAAATTAATCGCGAATTAATGTCGGAAAAGTTTCATATCCGGAGGATAAAACGCGAAATTCGAAATAATTGTTCTCGAAGGGACGGAAACCGCGAGAGACCAAAAGCAAAAGCGTTTCTACGCTCGCAGTAATTTCTCGGCGCGGCGTACGGTTGGAAATAAAGCGGGGGCCAAATTGACACTAATCTCATGTACATCGCTGCCGATGTGAACGGACGCGGAGCAACAGGAACGCGAGAGCGGCAGACCGCTTGGCACCTAATCGCAACAGCGATGCGCGCATACCGAGCCCCTTCGAAGTTGCATTTTCACACACGACTACATGCCCGTTCTCTTTCAACTCTTGACAAGCCACCAGTCACTTCCCTTCGCGCGTAACGCCGTTCTCTTATCCTTAACCCGGGTTTCCAACGACAACGAACACACCGCGGTTTTAAAGATCCGACCGCGAAGGGAATGCATCTCGCGTAAATATGCAAGCGTTCGCTTGGCTTTCCTTCCTCCCCGGACCTTACCTCGATTTCCCTGCAACGTCAATTCTCGTCTTTCGCGTAAAATTAGCTCGGTACGTTCAAAGATTTTTCCGAATCAACGAATTGTCTGATACTTCGATAACTCAATAAAGCTAAATTATAAAAAGAAATCATTGAACTCGAAGTAATTGAAGTCAGGAAGGGACACGGACGGTAAAATAAATCAATTTTTCACGATGTTTTTTTTTTTTCGATTTACTCAATCGTTTTTGTTTGGGCTCTGTTGAAAACACCGCACGCTATTCCACGTTCGGTAAATTTCATTCGAGTTAACTTTTTTCGAGAATATGAAAATAGAAAAATGAAAAAAAGAGTGAAGATTGTTGAAGTACGGCGAACGAAGAAGCGAGGGCTCGTCAGAATTCTCCTTTTTTTTATGCGGTTGAAATATCTGGTTTGAATCGTATGAAATAGTCGATCAATAAAATTCGCCCTTGCGGCAAGAATTTTCTCTGATCGCTCGAAAATATATTACTTTTGTGATTTTTTAATTAAATTATGAATAAAGATGTGGGCTGCATTAGAATCGATAAAATTACGCTTGAATCAAATTAATAAATGTTTATTGTTCATTTTTAACATTACAAAAATTGTGCTTAATCAGCTTATCGAAAGCCAGATTTTGCAGTAAAAGAGACGAAAGGAAATTTCGTAGCCAACCAAGTTTTAATCGTGAGCTTTGATTGGCCGCGAGGAACGAAAAATCATTATGAAATTTGCGAGACATTTTTGAATTTAATTATTTTTTGGTAAATACACGAAAAATCATTGCGCGGAATTTTAGTGCGGATGATCAATGATTATAAACAAATAACGAATTAATGAGCAACGTCTAAACGTGAAAAAGCTTCTTCAGTGCTTTTACAATTATTCGCTTTGTCCACATTATTGCACCGTTGCCTTTGCAGTAGTAAGGGACGTGTTTGGTCAGACTTGAATTATAGCGATCGTAGCGAGCAGCGTAAAACTTCAATTGTTTTATAAAAATGGCGTCAACTTGAGTAACCTTTCGTAAATTTTCAAACGAAAAATCGCTTCTTTGTTACGTCGCGGGAACGCTGTATCTTCCATGTCTGATCGAATGGCCAGTTCCCCTCGTTTCAGCGATCGTTGAAACTCGTAAGGTTCCACTTTCATATTTTCTCAAATTTCAGGTATGCTAAAATAAAAAGAAGTACTCGTTCGGTGATGGAAACAACTAAAATTGAAAACTACGGCCTGACATATGGTGTGGGAATTTCAAAAATCGAAAAAAAGGATTTTTTAAAAAATACTTAAATATGATAATGAAAAAAAGTTCTATAAAATTTTTGCCAGTATTATCCATTTTTGAAATTCATTTTTGTGTGTCGTATCAACCGAATTGCAAAAATCAAAAGGATCGTTGAGTCCCACGGCCTCAAAGATCCTTCCTGAGGTCATTTATAATTGTTTTATTTGTTACGATTGTTAAAACAAATTTAGTACACAACTTTATTAATGTACATATGAAAAAAAGTCCAAGCGACTTTTTAATTTAACTTTACGAGAGTCCTTCAATGTTAATATTTTATTTTTCGAATAACCTTCAATATTAATGTTTGATAGTTAGAATCCTCCGCTATTAATATTTGATTGCTTCATTGAATAAATCTTGAGAATTATTTGAAAAATATTAATCAGTATTAATGTTTTTTTAAATAATCCTCATTATTCGGTTCATCGCAATATTTCAATAAAACTTTATCTTAATTAATTGCCGTTTGGTGAAGTCGATTTTCGTAGGATATCTAACAAAAAATCCTTTCATATTTCCATGCCCTCGTATTTCTTTTAATCAACATTTATCCAAAAAATTTATCCAACATTTATTTCAGCCTGCCAAAAAAAAAAAAAAAAAAAAAAAAAGGAAAAAAAACCAAAAAGAAAAAAAAAAAAAAAAAAAAAAGGCACACAAACCCAAAAGAAATTACAAAAAATAAAAAAAAGACACACAAACCCAAAAGAAATTTCAAAAAATAAAAAAAAGAC
>JAPYZI010001748.1:10000-29118 GCA_030523105.1 Ophioninae sp. A BG-2022a | reverse complement strand
AAAAAAAAAAAAAAAAAAAAAAAAAAAAAAAAAAAAAAAAAAAAAAAAAAAAAAAAAAAAAAAAAAAAAAAAAAAAAAAACGAAAATGAAAAATAAAAAGAAAAAAAAAAACCAAAAATGGCTTCTTCTCATCGACGCTCAATAAGCAAGCGATCGTTCCTCGTTTATCGAATACGAATATCTTTGCACTAAAAATTATGTATACGGATGTATATATATGTATGTATGTATATATACATCGATGGCGATAATATCAATAAACGTATGTATTCGTAAGAACGAGATGGACACTCTTTCCATTCATTTTCTCGTATGATTTTCTTGTTTTTTTTTTTTTTTTTTTTTTTTTTTTTTCTTTTTTTTTTTTACTTTTATTTTTCGACCATTCTCGGTTTATCTAATCTCCAAGGACGCGAGATTGCCAATGGAGAAAATCCGACTGGTCGAGAAAATAAACGGGATCCCAAACAGAGAACGTGCGTTCTTGCGTTACATTTACAGAGCAATTTACACATCGCTCGTTTCACTCTGCTCTCTCTCTCTCTCTCTCTCTCTCTCTCTCTCTCTCTCTCTCTCTTTCTATCTATCGATCTATCTCTCTCTCACACCCACATTTTCGCACTCTCACACATCGTTGATTTCTACTCCATTTTTTTGTTTGTTTATTTATATAAAGGTGATGATACTCGTGATATTATTCTCGATAGCCTGTATAAATATTCTATCGTGAAATCTTACGAGGAAGAGAGAAGAACGCATTCATCACAGACACCGTACAGCATATAATAATAATAATAATAATAATAATATCAATAATATTTGATGATATTAATAATAATAGTAATGATGATAATAATGATAATAATAATAATAATGATAATAATAATAATAATAATATTTAATTATATTAATAATAATAATAATAATAATAATAATAATAATAATAATAATAATAATAATGACAACACGTTGATAAAATCACAACGTTATTTCTATCGAGTATCGTACTACGAATAATGCGAGAAAGAAAATAAATAATTGCAATAAATAAGCGATAAATAAATAATAAATAAATAAATAAATACTGGACAACGAACAGTCGTTAATTGCTAATGAACGAGTGGAGCCCGACGTAATCGAAGAATAATATGGCTTACCCTTTGATACCTCACTTACTTAGCTAAATCGAGTTATCTCGGTTTTCCATTTTTCGTACTTTCCTTCCGCCCCTCCAATCCCCCCCCCCCCCGCGCCCATTATCGTCCTGTTATCAATAAGTCTATTTAAATATTGCACTTCCCGGCAGGGGTTTGTTTATCACGCGTCGATCACGACGTCGTGTTTCACCCACCGTAAATTAATGACGGACGATACTCCGGAAAGAAGTAGAAGAAAAACAAAGAGTCTCTTTTTAACGGCTACAGCGTCCGATAGCAATCAGCTCGGTATCTCCCGTTCTGTATCAATGTCTTTTTTTTTTTTTTGCTTTTTTTGTATGTGTGTGTGTTTTTTTGTTTTTTTTTTTTTCATTGCGTTTTGCGTTTTTTTGTTGGTTGTTGGTTGCAAAAGTTCGATAACACAGTTTTACAATACTAATGTATAATTATCGCGGGTACAATGCAATAACTTTGCTTAGGCCTGCTACGCACTGTCAACTTGGTCGCCCGCGACTCCTTTGACGACGACTGTCGATCTCGATAATTCATTTGTGGATTTACGCGCTTTGTTGCCGGGATCGTAAGAAAAAGTAAGGTCGCCGGCGACCGAATAGAATCGAAAATTAATATCACCGGCGACAGATTCACTGGTGACCAATTTACTGGCGACCAAGTTGCCGTCGACCAAGTTGCCGGCGACCGAATCGAATAGAAAGTTAATATCACCGGCGACCAATTTACTGGCGACCAAGTTGCCGTCGACCAAGTTGCCGGCGACCAAGTTGCCGGCGACCAAGTTGCCGGCGACCAAGTTGCCGGCGACCGAATCAAATAGAAAATTAATATCGCCGGCGACCAATTTACTGGCGACCAAGTTGCCGTCGACCAAGTTGCCGGCGACCAAGTTGCCGGCGACCAAGTTGCCGGCGACCAAGTTGCCGTCGACCAAGTTGCCGTCGACCAAGTTGCCGGCGACCAAGTTGGCGGCGACCAAGTTGCCGGCGACCGAATCAAATAGAAAATTAATATCACCGGCGACCAATTTACTGGCGACCAAGTTGCCGTCGACCAAGTTGCCGGCGACCAGGCTGCCGGCGACCGAATCGAATCGAAAATTAATATCATCGGCGACAAATTCACTGGTGACCAATTTACTGGCGACCAAGTTGCCGGCGACCGAACCGAATCGAAAATAAATGTTGCCGTCGACCAAGTCGCCTCGAAAATCACCGGCGAGGCGACCAAGCTTCTAGCGACCAAGTTGCCGTCGGATCGCTCGCGATAACCATTTTCGTTACTTTATATATATATATATATATATATATATATATACGTTCGGGCACTCAGCCGCTGAGATTATAATAAATAATACTGTCGCCGTTGATCGAGTCGCCGGCGACCAATTCGACAGGGCGTAACAAGCTTTAGAGCGAATGAAAACCCGGCGCCCCAAAGACACCGATCTCGCTAATGAGACTGGGAACATCCGCACCCACGCACGATGCACCTGGATTCTTTCGATTGTTCAACACTCGTCTTATATACGCTTCCTCTTTCTTTTCACCTCGTTTCGTTTTCCATCCCTCTCTCTCTCTCTCTCTTTTTCTCTTGACTTTCCTCTTTCGAAATCTGAGCAGCATTTTATACCTATATATACGTATTTATATGTATACAAGTTTATGTATATATATAATATATATATAGATATAAGTACAGTGTAAAGTACGACTTTGTTTCGACCCGTTAATGACGTCACGGCTACTTAAATCCTAAAAATTGTATTGTTATCGTTATTCGAATTTATTAATTTTACCTCTTCGCTTCGATATCTCCTCAGCGTCCAACAACACCATCATTGGTCACCGGTTTTCCACGTTTATTATTTATCCCCATTTTTTTTAATTGTCCATCTTTCAGGTCATTTTTAACGCCACCAGACTCCGCGTTTTTATCTCTACCCTCCTCCCCCCCCACCTTCTTTTTTTTTACGAATCTACAATTTTCGATACTCCGCGATCGATCTCGGTGAAATCAAAGTGGATCGGTTGTTGATCACGGTGTCGAATAAATCACGGTGATCGACGCACTTCGTCACTCCCTCTTCGTTGATCGCGGGTCACGTTGGAAAGTACGTTTTTGTTTTCCCATGGAGGTTTCTTCGCGATTGCTGACATCCTCACTAATCGCTATTTCGCTCATCACTTTTTCTCTGTTTGTTTATTTATTTATTTAAAAATTTTTTTTTTTTAATTTACGATCTCATCTTCGTCTCTTTGTTAGCCTCGAGCGTGTTCGAATCTTATCTCGGGTTAACTCTTTCCGCATAGGCCGACAAACGTCAACGTCAGTGCGATTTTGTCACTCTCTTTTTTTCCAGTTTCTTCGCTTCGTTTTGTTGCTGTTGTTTTTGTTTGTTTTTTTTTTTTTTGTTTTTTTGTTACACTAGACCGACCTTTGTAACGAAAGGAAAATTGGTAAGCTGATCTAGGCTCGGCTGGAGACGTTCTTCGTCCCCTCGAGAAACTTCTCTCGTGTTCCGACTTTTTTGTTTTTAAGGAAACTTTCGCGGCAACGTGAAAGGGAGAGAAAGATTACGAAATTCTATGGTGGAATATACTCTAGAAGGAAATATTTCAGTAGAAAAAAACTTGACAAAGGAATTATCTAGTAGGAAAATCTCCAGCAGGATATTCTCCAGGAGAAAAAACTCCACAAGGAAATTCTGTAGTAGAAAAATCTCCAGCAGGATATTCGCAAGTAGAAAAAAATTTGATAAAGGAATTATCTAGTAGAAAAATCTCCAGCAGGATATTCTCCGGTAGAACAATCTCCACCAGGAAATTCTCTAGTAGAAAAATCTTCAGCAAGAAATTCTCCAGTAGAAATTACTCCAGCAGAAAATTTTGCTGCTCCATGAATATCTTTAATAGCAGGAAATTTTCTAGTGGAAAAATCTTCAGCAAGAAATTCTCCAGTAGAAAATTTTGCTGCTCCAGGAAATTCTCTAGTAGAAAAATCTTCAGCAAGAAATTCTCCAGTAGAAAATTTTGCTGCTCCAGGAAATTCTCTAGTAGAAAAATCTTCAGCAAGAAATTCTCCAGTAGAAATTACTCCAGCAGAAAATTTTTCTGCTCCATGAATATCTCTAATACCAGAAAATTCTTTAGTAGAAAAATCTCCAGCAGGATATTCTCCAGTAGAAAAAACTCGACAAAGGAATTATCTGGTAGAAAAATCTCCAGCAGGATATTCTCCGGTAGAACAATCTCCACCAGGAAATTCTCTAGCAGAAAAATCTTCAGCAAGAAATTCTCCAGTAGAAATTACTCCAGCAGAAAATTTTGCTGCTCCATGAATATCTCTAATAGCAGGAAATTTTCTAGTAGAAAAATCTTCAGCAAGAAATTCTCCAGTAGAAATTACTCCAGCAGAAAATTTTGCTGCTCCATGAACATCTCTAATACCAAGAAATTCTCTAGCACCAAAAAAATGTTGCTCTATCAGAAAATTGATGCCCATCTGAGCAAGCAACATATTGCGACGGAGCAATTAAAAAGCACGATTGAAATCAAACGAAAAATTCGAATGAATCCGAGAAAAGTTTGAATACTCATTTTTCCCTCTCTCCCCGACTCAGGCTGCGATAACGAGAATAAAACGTTGGATTCAGATAGCGTAAAAGTATTCCAGCTCGTTTGGCAAAAAACAAAAAACAAAAAAAATAGTCAACCGCAGTATCACAACCCGTGACGATGCGAAGCGAAGAATGTGCATTGGAACGAAAAAATAAATAAATAAATAAATAAGAATTGAATTAAATGACGAAAAAGATGGCAACTGGATTTCAGACAGTCGTGACGTACTGGCGGACCTCGGGAGACTCGGAGTCGATGCTGGAGAACCAAGGATCGCCGTATCTGGAGGCTTCCTCGCTTTTGGCTCTGCTGGGTCCCCTCCGACCCTCGGAAGACCGATAACGCGGGACTTCTTCGCTTTGTGATCTTTTAGCGGTAGTTATGGCGCCGCTTTTAGGTACTTCGAGGAGTGCCTTGGATCGAATCAATTGTGGTCTGACGCGTGACTTTGGATCTTCGCTGGATGCGCGTACGAGATTGCCAGTAGGTAATTGAAGTCTGTCAGCGTTGATGAGATGTTTGCTCTCGGAGCGACCACGAGGGATGCGTTTTCTCGATGCCCCGTGGGTCTTAACGGTGGCTCTTTTGGGCGATGGTGGTTTGGCTCGTTTAACGGGACTGGCAGGTTCCAGAGGTGACCATACCGGTGGTGATAGATCTTCCGGTGATGAGTATCTCTTGGGTGGTGTTTTTTCCGGCGATTCGTCCTTCCAAGCTCCCTGATAGAGCGGAAACGGTGATATGACATTGAGAAAACGCCAGCGTTCCTTATCCTCATCGTCCTCGGGTTTGGCCGGAGTGGCTAGTGGTGGAGGATAGCAGGGAGTCGGATGTTGGAGCGGTGACCTATTGGGATCCTCTTCGGCGAGACGACCAAGATTCTCTTCCGACGGTGATCCATCGTAGGGCGTCCACTTGATGTCGCTCAAGTGTTTGGGCTCGCGTTTCTTCATGCCTATCGTTGGTAACGGCGAGTAACCCTCGTAAGGCGCCCATTTGGCATCGGTTATCGTGATTTCCGGTGATATGAGTCTTTTAACGACGCGATTGTTGAGTCTGAGCAAACCTCTGGGGTCAGGCTCCGGTGAGATGCTTCTCCTAATGCTGTACTTTGGACGTTCCTTCAGGCTCTTGCTTTTCGCACCCTCGAACGAGTCCTGGCCTTTCCGCCATTTTGAATCCTTTCGTTCAACCGGCAACGAGAAATGGGGCATTCCAGCCCACCTGGAACGTTGGGCTTTCGTGCGACTCTCGTCGCTAGGACTTATCAAATCCGTCGGGCGATCCTTGACTTCCCATTTTATGGAAGCTCCGGTACTAACCGCCAGATCAGCCGGACGCTCCTTTTTGGTGACCGGGGCTGCAGCCTCCGCGGGACGTTCCTTGATATCCCACTTTTTAGAAGCCCCGGTACTTATCACTACGGCTTTTTGCTGAACCAACTTTCCACGTTCTTTGGCTCTGGGGGGTCCTTCCTTGGAGGTAGTCCTGGTATCGGCGCTGGCGTGTTTCTTGAGCTCGGGCCTTTCGGTTCTAGGCTCCTCGACGTTCATCGACGTTGCGTACATGGCTCTAGCTTCGGTATCCTGGAATCTGGACTTTTTGTCCTCGAGAGGTGAGGGTGATAGGGTCGTCGTAGTTTTCGGACAGGTGCATCGGGGCTTTGGATTCGGCATTACTTCCGGCACTTGAAGGGTCCAACCGCCAACGGCTTCACCACGCGCCGCCATCCTCGAATCGTCGCTGAGGTGCTTGCGCAAGTCGTGAGGCGGCGTTAACAAGTGATCCGGAGGTATGGACCACTTGTCGGTTTCGGCGCTGTGATGCTTACGAAGATCGCCACGTTCGTGGGGCTTCTTTTCCTCGGGGGTCAAATTGTGACAGCTGCACTTGATCCTCCGGGTAGTTTCCAGATCGGTTTTTGACGTGTGGAGCTCCCAACGGTACTCGTTACCGTCCAAAGAACGCTTGGAACGATCCTCGGCCTCGAGTGCGTCGTCGGGCGAGAGCGTACTCGAGGTCGCCCATCTTGGCTCCACGCTTCGAAACTTTCGTAGATCGGGCCTAGCCTCGTGATGATCATCGCTCGTACCTGGAGTAACCCCACTGTCGAAGAACAACGAACTTATAGCCTCGCAACTGCAAGCCCTCGGAGGTAACTTGATCTCCAATGGGGTCGCCCCTATCGTATCCAAATCCTCGATCGTCCAAGATATTGCGATCCTACGTAACTTGCCGCAATCGTGGCAACGACCCGATTCACTGTCCCATCTTCTTATGTTAGCCTGCCCCTGCTGTTGATGATCCTGGTGCTTCTGATGATGCTGCTGCTGAGGGAACTCCTGATGGGTCCTCGAGGTTGACGGCCCCGTTGTGTCATGCTGCATTGGCCGTTTTTCCTGATGTCTCGATTCGTCAGAGGGTCGTAACGTCGCATCCGTGCTTGGCGATGCGCACGAACAGATGCGTGTAGCTCCGTCAAGCCGCCTTGGTGGGAACCGCGACTCCGGAGACAACGAGGCTCCGCTCGAGGCCGCTCCCAGTAAGACTTCCACGTTCACCGGCACCGCAACCCTACATCGAACGAAACACGGTACAAATACTGTTCCCCTTTTTTCGGGGGGTAAGTGTGCGCACCACTCTTGCTGGATTACCGTACATCCGAAGTTTGTTCATAAATATATGCTACCTCGATCAAATTTCGCGGGCCCTCCAATTTGGAAGCGCGCATACTTGACCCCAATGACCGTATCCCTTCCCGATGAGGGCTAATCTATTCAAAGCGATATCGACAGGCGGACCGATGATTGTCATTTTTGGTTTATTTCTTTCTTTTAGAAAACAACATTGCTCGCGTTACGTACGGAGCCATTGGTTCTTATAGGACGCCGTTCGTCCTCAGCCGACTCCACGGGATCTCATATACCTTGAGCTCGGTGAAGATTTCCGTGAAGAATCCAGGCTCGCTGTTGATTCGCAACATTTTAGAGCTCAGCCGATTGACGATCAGTAGGCAACGGTCCCAAAATTTGTCCTTGCTGTCCTCGACGAGGAACGGCTTAAGGGGGTAACTTATCTCGTTGCCCATGTAACTGTAGCTCAGGTAGAGACACGTCAGGACTGTAGCTTGAAGCTCTCGCTCCGTAGCTTCCTCGCCGTCGACCAATTCTCTCACTAGCATGTACACGAACACAACGTTGGCTGGGTTTATGAACGGTACGTCCTGAAACAGTTCGCCGAGTTAAGGATTTCCGTTTAACGAATCGATGAGGTTCTCCAGTCTCGGGACGCTTTGAAATCTGCTCGCTAAGCAAAATTGGGTTTCTTTGATTGGGCTCGCGTAGAATTTCCCGAGCATCGTTTTCAGCCCTTCATCGGGTAGCCTGCACGGATCCTCAGTGGCTAATCACGCTTTGCTACTGAGGGCAATTATGAGTCGGAATAATGAGGGCTTTCAAGGCTACCTGAACGATGTCTCGTAGACATCACGTCATAAAAATGTCCATTTGTGAATAAATATATATAATATGATATATTTTTATGATTATTATTATATTTTTATTGTTGTTGTTTTTATTGCTATTACTTTTACTATTATTATTATTGTTGTCATTATTATTTTTATTGTTGTTATCATTGGTGCTATTGTTGTCATTGTCGTCTTTGTTGCTGCTATTATTGTTATTGTTTTTTCTATTCCTGCTGTTATTTTTATTATTTACACTATTGCTTGTATTATTATTATTATTAGTGTTGTTGATGTTATATTTGATATTCTATTATTGTTATTAATATTATTATTATGTTATTGAAAAAAACCGTGAAATCCACTTGAATTTCAATATGAAGCGTATATCTATATATCTACTGATTGCCTATAGGGATGTGATAAAATTTAGGGACCCTATATATATATATATATAAATGAGGTACGTGCTGTTCCTTGCTTTTATCAAGCTAGGACGAACTGATAGCGTTAACAAATTAGATTCGGTGCTCGCTTGGACGCCTGGAGTGACTCTGGAAGCTCCTTATCGATCGTTCCGTTTCGAAAATTGCCACGTAGCAACGTCTCGAATATTCGCGACCAGATTATTCATAATGGGCTCGACATCACGCAGATTATATAAATTGCCCGAGTGAAACCCGGATTTACGACGTTTTCTCACGAAACTCGAGCTTCCCATACATTATGCAAGACCCTCCCGGAGAATTAAATGAACGTCTTACCCAATACCAGCGCCATCGGAAAAACGCGAATCAGTATCGATGGAATGCAATGAAAATTCACTCTTTCAAATTGATTCTATTTAGTCGAGTAATCTGGGCTATGGAAATCGGTTCAATGAACTTTACTACCGAAAACCCAAACACAAATATTGAATCCAAAAAACCGAGAAAAAAAAGGAAATCCAAAAAATTGAAAATATAAATTAATTAACAAGAAATTATTGTTGTGAAAACTATTTTTATAATAATATCGCAAAAAAATGATTATTCAGATTTTATAAAATTTACTTTGATAAATTATTAGTTTTTTTTTATTAGTATATTTATTTTATTTATATCAAATAACGTGAAATATATTTATATAAAATATCTGAAAATATCATAATAATGATATTATTATAAGAATAATTAATAATCATAATTAACAAAATTTAATTGTCGGAACGATTGATTAATTTCTACTACTTTATTTAATTAATATGTAATAACGATAAAAATGAAGAATTATTACAAAAGGATCGATTCAACATTTACGAAAATTTCTCAAGTGAAAATAGAAGTATAAAAACGAGGACGAATCGAGACTTTTTCAACGCTGGAATCATCACAATCGAGGATAATCCCTAAACGATAATCGGGTTGCAACAAAGCTGCGTTTACCTATGGAGTATCCACTTTCAAAGATCGTCAGAGTGGGTTGGAAGATCGATTATGCGTTCACCGATCGCACCCCGTTCTGGATTTCAGTGTTGAACGGAGCGATAAATAATCGTGCTCGTCATTATCGCGATGCTGATGATAATCAACATGGGACGAGGATCATTAGGTAGGCCCCGATCGAGTCGTTCGCGAGTCATTAGCGAATTGGGACGTGGCTGACGACCCGATTTAATAATAGTACGAGTCATAACGTGTACAAGAGGCCTATCAGGGTAGATTGGCAAGCTTGAAAGTGGCGGAGGAAGGGTATCTAGGAGGAGTTACTTAGAGTGGTATGCAGCTCGGAATTGGTCGATGGTGTGTGTACACGTGGAACAACAAAAAGATTACGGTTATCCAGGAGGATCGATGCCCTCGATACAAACGTGTTTTCCTATCTATACATCAACCCTCCGATAGCCATCCATCCACCTGCAGTGTTGTTGCTGGTTTATCGGTGGAGCATGCGAATCGAACACACAGGCATGTTCGCTACCGCCTAGTCTCATTGAAAGCGGCGTTCGAGCTTGGAAGCTCTTCTGGATCGCTACAGCATCCCAGCATTCGTCCACGCCCCATGGCGCCTCAAGGTTTGTGCATACGCCACGTTTAACCAGCTTGCTCAACCGGCCAGTTTTATCATAGTACGACTCTCCATCTCTCTTCGTACCAGCTATCAGAGAAGAAGCTTTTCGCGGTAATATAAACAGCTCACGCTTCAAAGTACTCGGGGAAAGTCAGCTCGGGACGAAGATACGTTGACAGCTCGGAAAAACGATGAGGGCAGAGCACCCTGGCTTCGGTTCATCCTCTCGAGCAAATAGCCTCCAGTTCCAACGCTGCACCTCCTTTATTCAATTACCATGCAGCAATGTGACCAACCCCTGAGTGCTTTGACCGGTACTCATCGTCAACCCAGTCCTTTGTACATCTTCGTGCTCTTTATCGTGTCTCTGGATAGTAGGAACCTACTGAATCAAGCTTTCAGGCAGCTGGTCTTTCGAAAAGCCAATACTTAGGTGAACATTCTGGTTCGCTCTTGATGCATTCTGCGGGTTGCTGATTTACTGGGTCCGGCTGATGGTAATGAATTTTCTGGTTTTTAACAGCTGACCGGGGTTAAGTATTTTTTGTTCGGCGTTTTTCATTGGATGGGTCTCGATTGTGGAATCTAGTATACGAACCGTGGTAGTATTGGAATTCTATCCAAGGGATTTATATGAAGATTCAGATTCCATCAAGAATCTGATTCGGTTCTCATATAAAATAAGAATTAGATTACGATTCTATAAAAAATCAGATTCAGATTCCAATTTCATCAAGAAGCAGATTTAGATTCAGATTCCATCAAGAAACAGATTCAGACTCAGGTGCCATCAAGAATCAAATTCACATTGAGGCTCCATCAAGGAGCAGATTCGGATTCCGGTTCCATCAAGAATCAAATTTATATTCAGATTCTATAAACAATTAAATTCAAAGTCCATCATGAATGAAATTTATATTCCATCAAAAATCAAATCCAGATTCCATAAAGAATATAATTAAGATTCCATCGAAAATCAAATTCAGATTCCATCAAGCATCTAATTCAGTTTCCATCAAGAATCAAATTGGGATCCAGATTCCATCATATTCAGATTCAGATTCGAATTCATACAAAACTAAGTACCCTGCGAACTCTTTACGATTCCATAATACATCTTTAACACTGGATTGCAATGGAGGGTTTAAAACCAAATGGACAACAATTTTATTACCAGAATCGATGAATCAATTCGATTTACATAGGACCGCTACAATTTCTCTTCAACGAAGCCATCATGGACGCTGCTTTTGATAAAATGATCAGAAAGCTGAATCTCCCCGGCAGGGAGATAAGATCCGATTTCTCAATGATATAGAGGTCGAAACAAACGTCATAGAATAGAAATGCAGTCTGGAGTGTGAAAAACGAAAGGGCTGAGTTGGGGGTTGTTGGGTGAGGAAACGGAGAGGGTGAAAACGCGTCATGGAATGGAACGATTGTGGCGACGCTGGGGAGGCATCCACGGGGACGTTGGTTGCCATGGTTCGGTCGATATTCGCAGGGGTTAGCGCCCTGTTCGGCCCCAGCTGTGGCCCCCAGTCGTATTTCATTCGTTCGCGGTTATTTTTTTTTTTAACTGAACATGGATAATTATTTAATTGAATCAGCGATACGGTTCTCATTTGGGTAAACGTACATAGCTGATCGTTGGCTCGGTCACGGTTTTACGACGGGTGAATCCTGGCTTTGATGCCGATATGAATTATCCGTTTTAAATCAGACGTCGAAACGGAAGCAATTGGATCCGACGTAGAATTTTCACAATTGGATCAAGAGCAATCGATAGACTGAGCTGCTAAGATCATTGAGTAAAATGGATGTCCAAGCTATGATGAAACATCAAGACTAAAAACTACAAACAAGAATCAACGAAAAAGGATATTTTTAGGAAAGGACCAATTATTGGACCACTTTGCCTCATGGTGGTGATAATTAATTGATAAAAATTGCAATATTTCGTTTTATTGGAATGAATTAATATTTAATAAAATTATTAACAATAATATACCTAATGGTTTCAATTAGAACAAAATTAATTTATATTTCAAGTCGAAATTTAATTCATTTAATTATGATATTTAAAAAAGTAAATTTACTAAATTTCATTTTATTAAATTAACTTAATTTAATTAATACTCATTTTCATTAGAATAAATTAATATTCAATACAATTATTAACAATAATATACTTAACGGTTTCAATCAGAAAAAAAATAATTTATATTTCAAGTCGAAATTGAATTCATTTAATTATGATATTTAAAAAAGTAAATTTATTAAATTTCAATTAATTAAATAAACTTAATTTAATTAATACTCATTTTCATTAGAATAAATTAATATTCAATACAATTATTAACAATAATATACCTAATGGTTTCAATTAGAACAAAATTAATTTATATTTCAAGTCGAAATTGAATTCATTTAATTATGATATTTAAAAAAGTAAATTGATTAAATTTCAATTTATTAAATTAACTTAATTTAATTAATACTCATTTTCATTAGAATAAATTAATATTCAATACAATTATTAACAATAATATACCTAATGGTTTAAATTAGAAAAAAATTAATTTATATTTCAAGTCGAAATTGAATTAATTTAATAAACTTAATTTAATTAAGTTTATTGACGGTAAGAGAAAATTGTATTTTGTTTATTTGCAAAAAGGAATAGAACTTTACGGTTGATCTAATATTTGAGAATCTCGTTTAGATTTCTATCCAGGTTGTCTTTACTGTCCGAATCACGAAAATTGTTTAGTTTCCAGTCACGATGTTGCCAATGCCACGTGTTGACTGGCTTTCGATGATCTAACGTTTGGACAAAGTTCGCGACGATTTAACGTCGCTGCGGAATGTGAACGAAAAGACAAAACGTGTCAAGATCGTGATCTACACGTGAGGCTGTCTCTAACACGTGATGAACACTCAAGATCATACACGATAGCTTGTAATTGGATTACCGATGTCCTCTCGTGACGCACGGACGTTACGAAGACTATTGTGTCTCCGAACAAAAATCGATGAACGAATATGAAGACTTGAGATTATCAGACATTCGTATTCATCCAATGTTGAATATCAAGCGACTATCTTGACAGCGAAACTCAAAAATGAGAATTTTTTTTTATTAAATAAGAAATTTTTCATTTCATTAAAAAATGAGAGATTTTTTATTTATTTAAAAAATGAGGATTTTTCATTTCATTCAAAAATGAGAGATTTTTCAAAAATGAATCGTACGCTAACCTTAAATAAATCATTATTAATTTGATCACGAAAAATGTAAATGCTTGTGAGAAAAATCATTTCGAATATTTGTTTAGGTTATGACGATTTACAATGTAAGTATTTTTTTTTTTGTTTGTTAACTATTTCACTTGTTTTTTTTCTACTTTACCTCATGAAATTGTTAATAAATCGATAAATATTTAATATTGAATTATTTTATTTTTGTACTTTTGATAAAAAAAATAATAATTCATAATTTTTTGTACGATAAGTAAATAATTATAAAATTGTAAATAAATAATCACAAAATAATAAATAAACAATCATCAAATCGTAAATATATGATCGTAAAATCGTAAATAAATAATTACAAAATTATAAATAAATCGTCATAAAATCATAATTATAAAATCGTAAATATTTCATCATAAAATCGTCAAAAATAAAGGGCTCAGACCTTTTTTCATTTTCAAAAAAAGAATTCCATAAATGTTGCCGGTCGGGCACAAAATATTTTCAAAATTCTGAAAATTCGCTTTCAAAGTAACCACGAAGATAACGAGACTGTCAGACGCATGCGTGTACGCACACGCACGAACAGAACACGTCTGCGTCGTCAAGTGAAAGAGAACGACCGTCAGGGTCTGAAATTTGTGGTCAATGACCGCGCACGGTCGACGGAGCTTCGCCGGGCTTTGAATTTTGCGGGGGTTGCTGGAGGTTGGATCACTACCGATGAGACTACACTCCAAAACCCGCGTCTGCTCCGTTACAACCGTCCATGTTGTTCTATACGTTCATTCCACTCCGTCGAAAGATACGACGACGTCGAGAATGAAAGAGAGGCCTTGAACTGCCAATTTTAGTGATTGAGGAAAAACCTCGATAGGACCAAGTCCGGCAAAAGCTTTAATTTGCCGGAAAATGAAAACAACGTTTTTTTTTTTTTTTTTTTAATTTGAAATCGTACGAAAAATAGTAAGGAAGACATGTTTGGTATCGTATTATCTATTATTTATTTATTACTTATAACCAGTTTTATTTATTATTTATTGTTCTATTTTTTTATTAAAAAAATATATTTTTATTCTATTATTTTTTATTTTCCTTTTTTTATTATTAAATATTATTGTACTTTTATTCTATTATTTCTTATTTAACTTTGATTCTATAAATAAATAGTATAAATTTTGTTTGGGTTTGTTTGGGTTAAAAAATCATGAAAAAATTGCTTGGTTTTCTGAACGTCCCAGTGGGCTCCCCCCTTAAAAGAATGAGGTGACCTCTCCTCGACCGATTTTCCTGACTAGACGACCTTGCATAAAATATTCGGTGCTCGAATGCACATCGTTCTTCATCGAAGTGTCATCATCACTCTAGATACTGAAATAACGCGAAGAAAAACCTTTATTCGTGGAGGGTGCGGAATACAAATGTTCATTAATTTATTGATATTTTCATTTTAGTTATAATTTGTTTATATTGTTTTTATTGCTTTTTTAAATGTTTTTATTTTGGTTTTAATTTGTAAATATATATATTTTTTTATTGCTTTTATTAATATTTCTATTTTGGTTATAATTTATTTATATTTTTATCTTTTCATTGTTTTTATTATTTTTATTGATATTCTGATCTTTTCATTTTGTTTAATTTCTATTTGTTATTTTTTGACTGTTCAATTTGATCTCTTTACAACTGTGAAGTGAACGTGGAACATACGGAGGAAACAAATGGGAAATGCCTTTTCCAGTCTGACACATATGGCACACAATCCCCTTCGACTAATTCTCTTGACAGCCATATTGCGAAAGTCTGCGACCCTTTCCCCTTATCATACTCGTTACCTTTGACACGAGGGTCAATTTCTCCCTCTCGGAAAACGGAAATTCACCAATCGAACCCAAACAAACACTTCCTTTCTGTGAAATGTTTGATTATGGTCCAGAAGTTTTCAATGTCGATATGTAATAAAAATAGTTGTTTAAATTTTTTATTTTTTTCATTTTTTTATCATGCTGATTAAGAGAAAACAAATAAATTGAACAGTACAAATATCGATAATTAATAATAAAAATAAAAATATCAATAAAATCAATAAAAACAGTATGAATATTAATACGGATTATTTATTAGTATAAATATTTGTATAAATTAGTATAAATACTAATTCATACAATATTTATATTATATAAATGATATTATATAATATTTATTAACACGGCTTGTTTATTGAAATAAAAATATAAACAAATAAACAAATAATGAAAAATAAAAATATCAACGAAGGAAATAGAAATTTGATATCCGCATTTGATAACTGATAAAAATTAACTGACCTGCCATCCCTGAAAAAGCAAACTCCTGTCAACCGTTCTCAGCCACATAACGGCGTCACCAGCCTGAAAATCTCGGAGTCTCGTGCACTTTCCGTGGAGGTATACGCCGAGGCACTTGAGCAATTCCGAGGTTGACGCTTGAATCACAGTTTTCCTAGGTGGCAGGGGCTTTTGCACGAGTTTCTCACACGCTGGATTGTGCGTCGTGTGATTGTTGTTGGATAACGCTGGTTTGGTCTGCATCAAACGTCAAACGAGAAGGTGACCGTGACTTCATTGTAAATAAACATTTTTTCGTTTTTTTTTTCGAATTTTTTTTGCACCGTTTTTGGGTTTCTTTGGGTTTGTTTGGGTTAGTTTGAGTTTGTTTGGGTTTGTTCGGGTTTTAAGGAGGGATTATAGATCGAGTTGGAGCTAGTTCGAAATTCCGGACAAGACTGAGGGTCCACGCGATATTGCGGGTCGAAAGCCAATAGCTGGTTGCGCTGATAACGTTCTTATCAAAGAAAAAAAAAAACAGTCGATGCACGCTGTCGACTTTTGTTTATGCGAATCGTTCGTGCGAATGAACGTTACAGTAGCATCGATGAGGCGTCAAGGTCACAGCTGTTATTCCACGTTAAACTTTGTTCAATGATGATAAAGCCTGATCAATAACGACCGTGAGACTGCTCGGATCATATGACGTATTTGTGACGTTTGCAAATCGAATGTTTACAATTTACTCGGTCACTGAAGGTTTCGAAGGCTTCGAAAGCATTTTCGAGGTTAAAATTGTGATGATAACGACCAGCGATGTCAATGGAGAACGAGCAGTGTCGACGGTAGCGATTGATCAACCGCGGACCCCATTAAAGACGATTACGACCCGTTGGGTAAAAACGTGTGCTGCGGAATTTATTCCTGATGAATGTTTGAGCGTAGATTCGAACGCGAGCTGGTAGATAAAGGTTTCCTCCAAAATGCTTTTCAAGAGAAAATGAGTTATCGGAAGATGATCACGGACAAATTTCAATTGGATGAAAACGTATGTCGAAAAAAACTACTCTGGGGAAAGACACTTTTGGACCGCGGTATTGAGGCGTTGTAATGTACGGACGAAGTTTTTTTTTTGGGCACGTTTTTCAATCAACCATACTTGGCCTAGCTATGCCAATGGATGGCTCCAGCCGAACGTAAAACAGAGGGTTGAGGCCCACTTTGTTCTGGATTACACGATTGAATTTGTGGAATGTATGCATCGGATGTGCCAAGCGATTATTAATGACGAAGGCCTCTGGGCCACTCATCAATAATAAAGCATCACGGCTTATATCATGAAGTATATGCCTATTTTTTTTTAATACGCTCTTCCCAATAGTTTTAGAGTTTTGCCGTACACGCTGACGCAACATCGAGTGTTTACGTGAAGTAGAGTACCTGGACACAAATAGCATTCTCCAACTGTAGATATGAACTACCAAGGAAGTATGAGCTCTTTTTCATCTACTTCTTCCAACATAACGAAGCATCTAAACAATTTCTATTTCGAAAAGTTATTTCCAAAATGAACTCCCAACAAGTCACGAAAAATGTTGAAATTTCGTTAGTGAGATTTTACACTCTTGAAGAAACACTCGAATATTTTCGTCCCCCCTTAATCTTACGAATAATAATAAATAAAGCGTCATAGCCCATACAATCTACTATACGATTATTTTTTTTTATCGCTTCACCCCAAGTAGTATTTGAGTTTTCCCGTACACGCTTTTATCGAACAGACCATATCTAAAGAATGATAAACGTACCATCATTACCACGACACCACGGTTCAGGTTTTTTCCTCGGGCACCGAGAAACGTTGAAATTCGACACATTCTCACACGCAGAAAAAAAAACTCAAAAAAAAAACTCAAAAACAAAAAAAAACTTTTCCACGAGCGAACAAAACTCGATTTTCGGTCGAAACGAATTTTCGAATTCACTTTTGTCGTTCGCGCAATTTGAAAATACTTGGAAATGTTTGAAAAGACTTGAATTTTCGCGATTTTTGTATTATTGATGACCAAGACTAATGGAAAGCGAAGCACGGTAGCCGTGTAAATCAGCCGGTGCCCCAGCGATCGTTACTCTAGTAATTCACGATAATCGATTCGCGGTACCCTCGACCACACGAGGCGATAGTTTCTGTCCCACACAAATGCCCGTTTACGATTGTTTTTATGCGCTCGGCCGTCGCGCAGGCATCGAATTTCTCGACGACCATACGACCCGTCAGGTATAAGTTTCACCTCCTCCCAAAATACGAAGGATTAAATACTGTTGTATCCCAATAGAAATAAATAAATTATTATTAATTTTTATAATAATAATTTTAGTAATAATAATATTATTATAATAATTTTATAATTTAATATAAAATTATTATTATATTTATAATAATAATAATAATTTTTATAGTAATAATAATAATAAAGATAATAAAATATAACGGTGGCATTGTCATGGTCCGATAAAAAGAGCAAGCAATTTTTATTTCAGTTTCGATTTGTTGCTTTATTTTATTTCAATTTTTAGAATTTTAAATTTGTTTCGTACTTGTTACAATTTGAAATTAATATTATTGTAATTTTTATCATTAAAGATTCATGTGTTTTCAAATTTGATATATAATTTTTAAAAAGTACTGATCGTATTGCCAACGAACCCATAAAAATAAAAAAACGTCATGGGCACTGTCACTTGTAGATAAAAAAAGTTTTAATTAATTTTTTAAAAATACGATATTAGAAAAATTAAAATTAATCAATTTAAAAAAAAAACGTGAATCGCACTATCACTTTCCGATAAGAAATAAACGTGGATTGTACGGACAATATCGAATGAAACAAAATAAAATAAAATGTTGTTTCAATATAAAAAAGCAACGAGGATCGTAACACATCAATAAAAAAACAAAAAAAATTTTTTTTAACCAAACAAAATGCGTATCAGCCACATTTGAAAATCGAAGAAAAGAAGGATCGTAACGTCACTTTCTGATGCAAAAAAAAAAATAGAAAAGCAGCTGGGACCTCGATTTTTTATTTAAAAAAAAGGACAGAAAAAAACATAGACCTTACAGTTACGTATGATAAAAAAAAGACAAAAATAAAGATAACAAATTGACACTTTTGATGAACTGGGTATTGGCGATTGATGGGTTTGTTTGGGTTAGTTTGGGTATGTTTGGGTTTGTTTTGGTTTGTTT